>JAQFYB010001882.1:0-28579 GCA_034694085.1 Pogonognathellus longicornis
TAGTAATTTAGGACCAACCAAACATAGTACAGTATAATATTTTACTTTGTGGATGGATGGGTGTACAGATTATGACTAATGTTTGCATTTTTAAGGTTTCTAATTAGAATGTCACATTGTCGTGATTAAAATACGTATGGGTGGTATGGAATTACTATCAGATTATCTCTATCAACAGTTGCTACTTCAACAGTGACGGATCCGCTGTTTCATCGCCCCAAGCGTATAACGTGATGGTGGTGTTAGTGGTGTATAATAAGCATGCATATTTTGATTATGTGCTTCAATATATAGTGGATAAATTGAGTTGATTAGATGATAATAATAAATACAACGAGACATGACTAAACTTCATTCATCGGTTATTGTTCAGTAACAACGGTAGGTATGTATTTTACTAAGCACTAACTATGTTTACCTAACTAACGCACGTTTCATTGCTTATATAGCTTTATAACTTTCATAATATTAGACTATTTGGCTGTAGGTATGAGGTATACATTTTCGGTTTACATGATTTATATGTAAAGTATATATGTATTGGCATTAGTTACTATTGTATTGTATATACATTTCTAAAAGAATGGGCTGTCAGCCAGTAGTGTGATCAAAGAAAATATCTTCTCCGATATATTTTTTGTTCATCATGCATGTCCAATTACCTCCACTTGCGATTACAGTCTGTAATTCATATACATATGTATACATCTATGTAAAACCTATATACATATGATCCACATCATCGTTCGTCATTCCAAACGCATTTTACAAAAAGCTTTGTGTCAAACCCATTGTTTAACACTCCGCGTCGGTATAATACAAAATACAATGTACTTGTTAAGACGTTGTAGTACTGTACAAAATAAAAAATGTGCCTCCTGTTGTCATGCTGTTGATACCAGAGATGCGTGTCGGTTAACTAGTATGCTTGGGTTGATCTAATGTCAACCCTATAGATTGTAGACTTGCAGTTGCGGATATACACTGTCAACGTTCAAAGACAAAATTAATCTTTATGATTCCAGACGAGAAAAATTAAATATAGCATTGACAAATCATTCGTAGTATCAATTTGAGTTGCAACACGCATGAATAATTGGAACGTTTTTGCATTGTGTGTAAGTAAAGATCAAGATAGGTTAAATTTTAAATTTATCCACGTATATGTACCTATGTAAAACATTAGTTATGATGTCTTGTTATGTTAGGTTTGTTCCCCACAACATGATGAATAATTAATTGTAACTTGTAACACGGTGACTATGACGTATTAAGAAAGTAACAGCCAAAAATTGCCAAGCATAAAATAAACAATGTACACTGCAACAGTACAAGTTTACTTGAGTCCATTTTACAAGGACTGAGTCAATCATTGTCCCTTGTAAATTGTATACTTACAACCTAAATGAATGTGTGAGCTGTTTGTCTTTCTACATTCTATGTGTATACAAAAGCACTGTTTAGTAAGAGAATGAAATCTGCCTGGCTATTTAGATAGGTCTAGGTCAAGAGAGGTCTGTTTGCCGAGTAATGCCGAGGTGAAGTAAATGAGACGAGATGTTTTAGTAAATGTAGTGCTGCCTTCATAGGAAATATACGGTAAAAGGACAATCGGAGTCTTTTATTGTGTAGCTTTGGTCATAAAATTAGGATTATAACCTATTAATGTGTGCTGTGCTGTGTGTAATGTAAGTTGAGTTGCAATGGATGAATTGAGATTGCAAATAAAGATAATGCACAGATATACACACAAGCAGTGCAAGATTTACGTGTAGTTTATATGGCACTTGTAGTACATAGTACATACATAAGACGTAGATCTGTATCGTGAGCAGTTCCATGGAAATCATAGCAAAGCATGCTTTAGAACAAGGCATCCAAGAGCCAAGTTGTCTCACATCGCTCGTTTTATTTGTCATTTCAGGTTGCACGCATTCTGGTTTGGTCTTTTTACCCGCCGACAGAACAATCCAGTGATAGTAAAAAGTACAATGTTCTCACCCGTCACCCTTGTACACTTTAATAATGTAGTCAAGTCAGAACAGTCAACTGAAAGCGACTTTAATTGTTTTTTGGCGTTTGTACAAGGAGCCGGAGACGAGAAAGGAGCTTCAGAAGCGTGGTAAACGCATAAGTAGGAAGGATGGCATGGCCCATTATCTTTCTATTCTATTTCCTCCGACGGACTTTTGATAAAAGTGCTCAGTGAGAGTTGAATGTGTTACGGATGAATTCCAACTGGTTAAATGATGACTGTAATTTTCTCAAATTTAGAAACTCTGCTAGTACCATGAATACCGATCTACACATCGTATAGTTCACATTAAACACTTTTATGTTACATTACATTTCTGTTGACGTCTAATATGCATTTAGTTCTTCACTTTATGCTGCAACATAAATGTTTTGTTCATTATTGCCACACGTGTTGGTGATGGTCACACGGATTCGATCCATATCTGCCAGCTACGTACTACGTAGTTGCAATAAGGTCACTCGTAAATGCAGTGTAAATTAATTTAGCATACTATAACATAATCCCTTTGCCTAATGTATCGTGCAAATATTGTGATAAGAAAATCTCATAATGTGCTTTGCGAACGTAATTAGAATTTTTGTATTGTAAGCCTCCGATAATGTCGTTACTTGATGCTTTGCTTGTGTATTTTCGGCTCACTTGGTATACACAGAGTGACTAAGCTTTTGTACACGTTCTGCAAGCAGCATCAGCAACTAAATTCATTTAGCACAGATATGTGTAAAGATTTGGAGTTGTGTTGTGTATAATGTGTGTGTACAAAGACATATGTGAGACTGTGTGTGGTTAGTGGTTGGTTAGGTTAGTAGTATGTACTAAAAGAAGGTTTTACTTACGCCATTTACATTAAGATCTTAGATGCCCGTAATTGTGTTTTGTGTTGTACGGCAGATGTATTTATGTCCTATTGCAGTTGGGTAGTATGTACAGTACACACAGATACGTATGCAGATCTGTGTAATGGTTGGCAATGTAATGTCTGCTCCGTGAAATTCCTATCCTGAATCCTCATCTCACATTATAAATAAGCATTAACTACACAAGAGTTATATTGTATAGTAGCTTTGGTCTTTCCTACATTACATTACATTACGTATGTAGTATATTATACTTATGTAGGTAGTACTACATAGGAAACCACACACACACACACAAATCTTTTGCATTACAAACCTGAACCGACTTAGCAAGGCGTGGTTTTCTCATTATAGATTCCATTTCACATTGAGCTCCAAGCGCAAGCATGGCTTGTACTTAAGTTTAAAGTGCTATACTGTGCAGTTTCATATAGATTAAATTCAAAGACACACATAATGTGGATTCCTAATGCATGCTTACACATCCTTTTGTATATGCTTATAAAAGATGAAGTCCTTTACATATTGCAATAGTATTAATATGGTTTTAAAATTAAATGTACTGTTGTCTCTACACTTTAATGTATTTCATTTATGAACTAAGTTTGAAAATATGTAGGTACTGCTTGTGTATTCAGTGAATTTATTTTATTTATGTGTATGACACACAATACATATCTTAGCTTAATGAAAAATGCTAAGGTTTAGTTGTATTTTGTATACATCACCTTTTATTTGTGGATAGGCTTTGTTAGTGCAAATACACCAACTGACCTGCTTACCTCCCTAAACAAACATAAGTTCCGTTTTTCCTTCCGTTACGTGCAATTGTGACATGCTTTGCAGCATCAGCATCTGAGACGTTGCTGAATCATGCTCAGCGTACATGTAGCACATACAACTTTCAATAGTTATTTGTGTAGACTTTTTTGCTTAGAGGCAAAGTAGGTAGTAGGTATTTGTTGTAAGTAGATAGCTCAGTTACAAAGTAACAAAGGATACTGTACTTCATGTTATACCTACTACAGCTTTTATGCCACAAGTATATAATAGCTTGTATGTGCTGTATTATATGCTAGATCAGTTACTTTTAATAGTTGAACGCAATTCATGCAAATTCCTGTGCATGCAGGACCACTGTCTTGTTGTTTCAATTGCCTCTAAGGCTACACACACTACTATCTAATCTACCATAATATGCCGACTGCAGAAAGCTATATTTCTACGAATTAATTTAGCGTAAATAATTAACGATTTTCTAATAATATTAGTTACTACGTGGCTAGGTACATACAAAAGATATATTATTGTAGGTTTCGTTTATGCGTGAGTTTTATAATGGAAAGAGGCTGTAAATGCATAAGTATAGTGTAACAACATTTCGGTAGTTATTATACACTTATGGCTGAATAATGTGCTATGAGACAGAGAGTTTATGGCTAATTCCTCTCCCCTTAATGAGTTTTTTCTTTGTGAGGATTTTGCTTGACAAGGCAGATAAGGCCTCTTAACTATGGCCGAAATAGATGGATGTGCAGATAATTAATTAGAGTTTTTGCTCACATCAGCTGCATCTCGGATCGTAATGCAGAGGCGTAAGAGGAATGCTCAGCGACTGAAATGTGAATACTTAGTATTAGTATTATAAATGGGAGCATTAGTCCGTCTGACGAGCTGAATGAATATGTACACGTATATTCATTCATTCGTCAGATAAATGTATTGTTTGGTGCTGTAGCTGAGAGTTTTCTGACAGGCTTGATGGTAATGGCAGTGCCAATGCAATGTGATGCCATGATGATGATGGTAGGAATAGGAAGCAAAAGATACATAGACAAACTAGCTATTGTAACCATTATGTACTTCACATTGTAGTAACGGGTGAAAGTTTTTGTTGTGGTGGACAAAGGGCGATGAGCCTTGCACAGTCAACCGCTTGTGTGTTGTGTGGATGAACTAAAAGACAATGCAATGAATCTCAAAGGAGATTATTGCAAACTATTTCTATCTTCCTCCATCCTACAATCCTAGCCTACCCACCTACATACTACCTCTAGCACTAACAATAATATATTATGCTTATAATATTATTATATCCACTTAGCTATGCATGTGGTATGCATTTATGGTGGAATAACTCTGTGAGCATACCTACTCCTGCGATATATTATACGTAATGGCAAACCCAACAAATGAGAACTTGCAAATAGATATATTACGATTATTGTTATTGTTATTTTACATTTGTTACCCAGACGGTGAGCTTTCGCTTTGTATTTACATACAGAAAATTACAAGCTGTTCGTCACTCTGAGCAGGATTCAATTTCCATTGAATCTACGTCTGCACTCAAACTCATGTGGAATATATTTTGGTGGTTCGTATCATATGGATTGGTTCATACTTTCTAACGGAAAAGTAGTAGGTATATACGTATGAGATCAAACAGAGTAATAGCGCTAAAATGATCCTGTGTTAAAGTGCTATCTGAAGATTGTGCAGTGCACTGCTACCAAGCTCTGTGTATTATGCTTGGCTTCCTTTTACTGTAACAGAATCCTACGTTAGTTGTAGTATAGAGATACTTAATATACGACAGTATAATATAGAATAGTGATGTAAGTGTATGTAAAATGTGCGTTTGAATTCTCGTTTAGTTGTATCTGTGGATGTACGTTGTGTGCATTAGAAGAAGAGGAGCGTATAAGATAAAGGATCCAAGTGGAAGGAATTGTGAGATGCGATGAAAGAGTGAGCTAAAAATAGTAGTTAACTGGGATCGAGTTAGTAACGCTCTTATGTCTGTCTCCCTCGGAGTGTACAACACTGCCTACTCGACTAATACTCTTTATCTTCGTCTCGGCTTTCTCAAACTCAAATGCTGTTTCTTTTCTATACATGTACACTGTGTCCTTATAGCATTATATTCACCACTAATGCATTCTCCTCCAAATACAGTTCTAGTGTATAAAGTTTACACTTTGGTTTATATCTGTTGTTTTGCAGTGTGCATTGCAGGCAGGCGGATTTGAGTTACTCGATGGTGTCGTGGTGTGCTCATTGCATCAACTACATTTTAACCTTCCAACACACACACACACACACACCCTGCTTTGCTTGCTATACATAGTTGCAAAAAACGATTCTATACGATATTTCTGTCTGTATGTATTTATGTGACTGCCCAGAATACAGATACGCTGGTAGTACATAGCCTAGTAGCCTAATACGTGTACAGCTTCAGATTTTGGGCATCACATCGCCAATTCTAATCCAGCTCATTGTGTTTTCCATTGTGTTCCAAGTTGTTCACAGTGGTTGCTCTACTACTTGGATTACAGTTAGTATGTTTAATGTGTGTAGGTATTGCATTGAATGCTCCACGCTGCACACCACAGAAATTCTAACTCGACAAAGCGTACGGAATTCTCATGTAATTTAATGAAATTGGTATGCTGGAATTGTAAATGGGATTTTATTTGAGGTTGAGGGTTGAGTAAGCCTTAGCAAACTATTATCCTTGTGAGAGCTCTTCGGGTACTAAAGAAAGGGTTAATAAATAGTAATGTACGATGGCAACAAATTCATGTAATTATAATGTTATTTAGAATAATGGCACTATAGTTGATAGTGTGGTTTCCACACATTTATTTCATGGCATTGCTTGTTTGTTGGTTTTTAGGTGGACGAGTCTGCCATAGCGGGACCACCAGCCAAACGTAAATCTGCCTCCGAAGATCCTGAGAATGTTGTCAGCAGAGAGATCAAGAAGGTGAGACCAGCTAATTTTCTAATTTGTGTTCTGTATGATGCATACCTTTCCCTTGTTAAGGTTTCTAGTATAATTATTCAATTTCCATACAGCATACTCATATACGTGAGATTTGTATATATCTGTAATTTACGATACCATAGTATACCACATGAACATGAATCTACTCTCTTTCATGCATGACATACTTTTTATACTATGTAGTATAAGTGTGCAGTTTAATAATCATGCTACTATATAAGGTTGTGGTTATGTATGTGGTTATGCATGTTGAAAGGTAGTAATGTTCTCATATCATATTCTGCTGCACCATTTATCTCGGTTATGACAGAAGGAAGGTGAACGGAACTTTTGTTATTGGATCATAAATTGAGTGAGGCTGGCTGGACAGCATCATAGTAGTAGGGTGACGTGTAGACTCAGACTCCGATACTCCGTACATATACTACGGACGCCAGAATAAAAGTTTCTGGAAGATGTACGTCGGAAATATGTGTAAAAGTATAAAGGAGCATCAATATTATATTTGTAGGTATGTATGTAAGTAGTGTATGGTTTCTTTTCTGTTCTCTTTAGTGTTTAGTGTTGGGTGGAAAGTGAGGAGAGCTAAATGGAAGTAGCTTTAAGAGAGTGGTGAGCAAAACTCTTTTGACATGGCAGGCAGGAAAGAACGGGATGAGTTATTAACTTGTGAGTGGGCTTCGTCGACTGACTCTTGTACTGCTTGTGACAATGAGGAAGCTTCTACTACTGATTGCAAACACTTGACGATCAGTTAGAATTTGTCCGTGTCATATGTCACAAGCATTCTTCTTACTCGACTCATATTCAGACTAAAAGGATCTCTACTGATTGTCATGCTGGAATTCCTATTCATAACTTTTAATTGGAAAACTGCCTTTGAATTACTAATGGTTTCCTTTGGTAGCAAAAATATAAAAGAATACAGAATAGCACACAGGATTTTATGGAGGAAGGTCTAATAGTCCACTTACTGAGTTGTAGGTTTTTAATAACTAATAGTAAAGTGACAGCAGAATAGATAATGTGCATTCTTTCATAGCAGGAAAAATGTGAACAAATTTCGAATACCTCTGTACATTTCTTCATGCACTTCTTCAAAAGTAAATTTAATGTTTTTCTTATTGATCACTAAAATATATGAGCCAGCATGAAAGAAATATGTGTTTCAAAGTACCTTGTAGGAGAACACACATTTATAATACTTTTGAGAATACATTTTGAGAATTTCGAGGTCTTCTTTCAAGTCGTAAAGCATAGAATCCAATCTTTCGTTGGCATTCATATGCAAAGATGTGTATTGAAATATAGAACATGCATTAATGCAAGCTGCATGACGTTTGTTTACGTTATTAAGTCGTTTTGCGAGAAGAGCTTAACTCATTCATTTGCAGCGTTTATTTACAATCCACCGTTATTGTTAATATACGCATCTTGCCAATTTAAACGAACATGCTTGTCATTTCATATTTGATGCAACTCATGTTATGTAACATGTACAGTAAGCAAAATCCAAATTACTACAGCGTGTCTAAAGGATTAGTTGCAATCGTATCAAGGAATATGCTGACGTTACTATATTCTTACTCGTTATTTACATTATTTATAGTTACCAATCATTTTCAAATCAAAATCGGCAAGAGTTATAGCTCAATATAATTTTATGGCTACTGTCGGAGATTTTTACTATTTTTTCTGTGTAAAATATGATGCTCAATATTTCAACATAGGTAGTCTACGTAGGTATGTACTGTCGAATTTGATATTGTTTCTGTTTAATTTATATACCTATGTCCAGACAGCAGCCACGCTTTAATACATAACATTACACAATTCGATGCACATACAATAAATACCATTCACGTGTCTATAACTAGAAACATACGACACAAAATTACTGATGAGGATTGCTGTAAGAAGTGCTGCAAATTCGGTACTAGGACGCTATCAACCCAGCGACATCACCAACCCGGCTACATTACCAACCTCTATATATACACAAAGTATACAACACCAAAACCCTCTCACATTGTCACAATCAGTGTAAATGAGTACAGGCGACATTACTCACCCACTGTGCTATTATTATTATGTAATGAATGACATTAGTTCGCCCAGTTTAAACCTACATTCAATTGTCGATTACAACTTAGTATTCAATATGAACAAATAAAATTTTATTATAGGATTACATAAATAAGAATAGTATTATAAGACTCAAGCTGGTACAATGCTTACAATTATAAGTAGCTCAGCGGGTGAATGTCGCCTGTACTCATTTACACTAAGCGGGTTGGTGTTGTATACTTTGTGTATGTAGGTTGGTAATGTAGCCAGGGAGGTGAAGTCGCTGCGCTGGGTTGGTAGGCCTCGGTTACCTGTAAATTGAACCCTTTAAAAGAAAATGAAGATTTTGATACAAATAAAATATGTGTGTGTTTGCTCTTGGGAACTGACACAACTATACTGAAGCTAGTATAAAAGTAATACTATAATAGCACTAACAGTAAGAGTGGCGACTGTGTAGGGTTGTTGTAATGTACATATTATATTATTATGTGAAAGCCTGTGTGTTTACCTGATTTGGAATGTGTTTTGTTTCTGAAGCATCAATTCCCTAATTGCAGTGGGCATTAAAATGGGATTGCAGTCAGTCAGTACCTAATGCCAGTGACTTGTTAGCAAATGAATTATTGATGCCAGAAGACACTTGTGTCCCTCAGCCTCAGTTAACTGACTGAGTGAGGAGAATAAAGTTTTTGAAGTACTTTTTTGTCGACCTACCGATTAGTATCTTAGTCATTAATGGGTGCCCTTGCCGCTTTGGTGTTTTTGTGTGGAAGAGAAAGCGATGAGGACTGTTGGAAGAGGAAAAGCATCCACCCACCACCATCCAAAAGAGACTGTGTCTCTCTGTAATGGTGAATGTATAGATGATTGTGGTGTGTGCGGTTTGGCGTTATCTGGAGTTCTGTCTGTTCTTATTCTCTCCTGTACTTATTGTTAGTTTGTCTTGTTGCTGTTTTTGTGCTACGAAAAATAGGGTTTTACGTTGACGTGACTTGCGATTTAAATCAGCTTTTCCTCGTCAATGATTTCTCTGGATGCTTTCCTTTGCCCATCTTCCAGGTTCCTTTTATCTTTGCTCAGGGTGGTGAATATAGTCGTAAGTATGTAGTTGATATACTTCTAGATCGTATAATAGTGGTAGAAGTGTTGGTATAGTACATTACTGCTGGTTCTGTAGACTTTGTCTCACGCACTGATGTGTTAGGTAGGATAGATAGATACTTTTCAAGACCTGGCCTGGAAGAAAGAGAGAGAGACAAATAATACATGTTTATAATACAAGGAGAAGCCATTGCGTTTGAATTCACTTGGTTGGGTAAGGGTATACTTTGAATTGAGTTTAGTATTCGTTTCACTCTTTGAAAGGCTGACTCGATAATAAAAAACAACATTGTGGTTGCTATTGTTGCTTTTGAAGGATGTTCTGCCGTCACATTACATCTCTTTACTTCAGAATTCACTTTCGTCGATGAAAACCTGGAATCTTGGATTGGATCGTTCAGAGGGCCAAAAATTATTATTGATTCACTGCAATGGTTTGGTCAGGTTTCTTACGACATGCTGGTTGGTTGCGAGTATTGCTATTATACTAAATGTTCCACCGACCTATTACATACTTACATACGGCATGATATGTTCCTCTAATATAACTTAATGCTATTGCTATGACATAGTCGTATACCGAACTGGAGCCCGTCATTGTCATACCATGTAATAATAGTACACAGTCAAAAGGACGAACTTAGTACTATACTATTATTTGTGCTGTCAGTTAAACTGTATTGAATTTGCTGTGCTATAATGTTTGACTTGATATTGTTTTTAGTATTAAAGGCAACAGAACAGTGTTTCCTATACTGTGATATACATGGAACTGTTGAGTTTATATGGGTGTGTGCTTTTTATGTCTGTTGTATAACATTGTTTATGTATAGGTAGTAAGGGTATACTATAATGTGTATTAAGTGATGAGAAAATAGTGTGCTGTATGCTGGTCTTAGTTTAGGTTAGGTTAGACAAGAGAGTTTGTCAGCGAAGAATATATAAACACTTGAAATGGGGGAAAGAATATGACTGTGATGGTGGTTGTATGATGAATTTTAACGATTTCTACTTGGCCCTTTTTAATTATTCAATGTTCTAGTAGGAATAGTTGACTACGTGATTACATGTTAGGCTTTCACCATGTTTAGTTCCTCTTCGATTCTTTTCTGTGTTATGGAAATGGAAATGGAAATAGCATTATTATTATTACTTTGACATTACATGAGCGGTGACGGTGAAGCGTTTTCTCTACCAGATTCATACTAACTTCTTTAGTATAATATTATGGTGTTTTCTTCGTATATGTGTAGGTTGTTTTTGTTTGGGTCTACAGTCTACATATATGGTGGTTCTTTGTCTGTGTCTTTGTGGATAAACGGAATGGAACGAATAACTATCTAGTACAACAAAACAACTATGAAAGGCTGCTACAGGTCATGAATATTTAGATTACTATTACTAACTTCACGAATTTTGTGATCTGATATGAAAAGGAAAACTTTTACATAAGCTACAATTGTAGTTCTATTAAATGTGAGTATTTGTATCCTGTAGGTACTGCAAAAATATATATATTTTGCTAGAGTTTAACTAGATAATGTTGTGTATGTAAAATCTACGTATGTTATATACAAAAACGTAATCATGTCATTTATTATGTGCATATGGGGTTTTAAGCAAGTTTGCTGAGTCCGTGAACCTGATCCGGATTTGATAGTGTTGCTAAAATTATCATTCTTGTAGTCTTCTCATCGAATTAAAATGTTAGGGAAGTAAACTATTCGTGTTGATGAAAAGTGGCGGATTATTATTATATGTACACATGCAACGCATACACATATCTTCGTTTCCTGGCATGTGCAAAGAATTCGAAACAAGTTATAATCATTGGGAGCAAAGTGTTTGTGTGTGTGTGCGAAGGGGGAGGCAATAAAATTGTAATTAATGCTTGCTGTATATTAATGTTCTTAATGAATGCAATGAATATATACACTACTATTCAGGGGGCATGCTCATCACCATTTTGAATACTTCGGATATTTTCCCCTTATTCAGCAATGAAATTATACGAATTTCCCATTTGCAGCATAATTACATAATGGAATACTTTATGCTGTACTACTGTACTACTAATGCAATATAAATTTATTTTAGTACAATAAATATGTAGATTCTATTGTTTTATACAGCATATTATACACGTTCAATGTGCAATTTTCTTTGGATTCTATCATTATCTAATAATAACTTCAAATAGCGCAGGAAATTCTACCGACGAGATTTTCAAGTTGTATGCATAAAGCCATTCGCATGCACATCGATATAGGAAGCAATCTCATTATATTGAGATCGAGTGTCGATAAAGGGGTTAAGGAAAATTTTGACTTGCATCGAGGATCGGATTAGTGAAGATTTACTTAACTTTTGCATTTCCACATACATCAAGATTACAGGTTATGGAAAAGTGTGCATGCCGTATAGATAGAGGCTTTTACTTTGTGAAGTAAGCGAAATCTTGCAACAACAGAAGCTTGGAAATGGCGCAGCCAAAAGTACCGAATAATAGAGAGAGACAACGTTCATGTAAATCGAGAAGCGCGTGAGGATTTTAATAATAATGGAAGATTTGAGAAGAATTTCTATCGCCTCATATACCTACAAAAAGGGGAAGTGCCTATACAGTCATTTGGATAGAAGGAGTGGAACTCTAAGTGAAGAATATTACGTATTTTTATCAACATAGATATAGGTATGGTGTATCCATTTATTCCCATTCTTACGTTTTTGCTCAGGCATGCTTAACTACATTACGTAATATTATTATTATCGCGTATACTGAACTGTAGAGTATTAGGAGATATACGCATTGTTTAATAGATTCCATCGGGGTGGATGGAAGTTCGGTTGGAGTGAAATTAGTTATGAGGAATTTTCTTGTGATGTGATAGGAATGAAAATAAAGCCGGAATGGAATTAGAATTACGTGTTGAATTTTGTCTGTTTATTATTTTTATGAACTTGGGACATTTATGAGGTAGCTTGAGACTGAAATTTGCTTACATATTCCTTTGTTACTCTACAACTTTTCATACAGTGCACATATTTTTTGAAAAATATATTTTTACCTACAGGTTATGTCTGGAGGACTTTTTCTTAACTTCAGCCATGCTAAAGTTTTGAAATGGTTTCTATTTTTGTGTTACACAAGTTCTTCCTTGCATCGAAGCATGGAATTCATTCACACTTGTAGATCTTGTGCATTCATTTGAAAATCAAATTACACTTGATGATTTAGTAAGCAGAAATTGCAAATCAATGTTACATGCTCAGTCGCTTTGTTACTTTACAACATTGTACTGCATGTGTATACCTATTAGCTGTATAGTAGGTATGTAATTTCTGTTCATATGTTTTAATTTGTATGCATATGAACATTAATGTTTTACGAATGTGTTCATTTCAATATGTCATTTGCGATACGATATATGGTTGGATAGAAACAAAGAACTTTATGGTGTGATATGGTGTGGATATTAAAAAATAGTGTGCTGTAAATGTTTTTTATTTCTCGCTCAACGTGTGTGCATGTGTTTTAGTGGGACGTAAACGTAAAAAACAATGGCAATCATGTGATGACTATACAAGACAAGAGAAGAGAACATGTATGCACATGACTATTACTTATCTTGAGCATTGAAATGGTATAATAAGGCTTTGTATGTATGCTACTAGAGGAGGAATGGTTGAAAACTTAAGGCGAAGAGTCCATTAACCGAAAGAGAATAAAAGCGTAAAATTCATGCGAGCAAAAAGAAAATAAGTGTATTCGAATGTTGGAATATATGGCGCTTGTATAGCATCCGCTATAGCTTCTGTTGTACAGCTCATAAAACAAGCAGTCAGTTTTTTGAGACAGATGACGAGTTGAGTATATACACCGCATTTGTTTCTTACGTAAGATTCTAATCTGATGTATGTTGTATGAGCGTAGTTAATGTTCTGTTTACAGCAACGCAACACAAGTCCCCAATCCGCTGCTATCTATCTTTATATATACTAAATATATGATGTCCGTACATCAACGAACAAAATACTTTGCGAATTTTCTCGGAAGCACAATAGGAAAAAAATCTATGGCACACATCGCAGGAATTGTATTTGTGTGAGCCGCATTAGAACTTTGGTTGTAGATGGATTTAATGCAAACCTCCATTTTCCGTTCCATTCTAATATGCAGGGGGTTGTTTAATGTGTGGCACAATTTAAATGGAAAAGCTGTCTCATTTCCAATGTATGGTATGCAGCCGAAATACATGGGGTAATGCACCCTGTGTGTTTAGTGGGAATAGAAAATGAAGATAGAGCAAATCCGTCTTGACGAGGATCGGATGAAAGCAACGACTCTTCATCTCAGTTTCTATTCGGTCGGTCGCTTTTCAAGTACGGAGGAGTGTAAAGGAAAGGCGTAAGTAGACCAGGGAATGAAAATCGGCCTGGTTGTTCCTGTCCTTCATGAATCATGACATTATGGAACGTGTCGACTATGTCGAAGAAACGTAAAGTTTTTTCAAAGACAAAATGTAGTATTTGAGTGGTTCTGCGTTAAGCCCTCATTCTCTTTCTCTCACTCACTCGTAGTGCCTGTAGGTAATACTGTGAGTGTAGAGTTCTTTTGTTACACTAACACTACACTACTTTGCAAACTATTGGTAATAGGTTAGTATTATTAGTAATGTGAGAAGGCTGGGAATTGTCAGAGGATAAAAGAGGATCTTCTTTTTTCTTTCGCTGTTGTCCCATATAGCCAAAAGTAATCCAAAGAAATGCTTAGTAAAAACTGAAGAATGAGGAAGAAATCTAAAGGGAATATATGAGAAAAGAAAGAAAGCAAAGGTGGTTGGGATGGGAGTCTTCTTGAGTCTTTGGAGAGTGTTATGTAAGTAAGTGTCTAGCTATCCTATTATTACTGTTAGTTATATGTGTATAGATATTATGTACGTAGGAGTAGATACAAAGTAAAGTATGTTAGTATGTATATGCTGCATTCTTTGACACTGTGTTTATATATAGAGAGAGATGGTTATCTGTTTGAGTGAATAAGCTGCTCTTCTCAACTATAATTAAATCAGTCTTGGCTTGGCTGTTATGCTCTGTTAGATTATGAACTCCGACTTCTGTTACATGCAGTTACAGCATTCATATTTCATTAGCAGCGAAGAAAAGGGAAAAAGCCGAAGAAAATCAAAAGAAAACTTAGTGTTTGGAAACAATTAAAATTACTGGTAGGAGGAAGGCTATAGAATAACCATCAGAAAAGAGGAAGATGGATCGTCGAATTGAGGTAGAGTGCCATTATCTGATAAAATGAAATGCTCATGAACACAATTTTCTCTTGTCTTGAGCTCGATTCGGTGTAATGAGTAAATGAGTATAGTCATAGGAATGTACGTAATAGCTGAAAACATCGCAATAACATTAAAATACTAGCGCCGCATCACATTCGTATTGTTCTGCTTCTTCACGGAGGTAAATCGAGCGATGTACTATTGTACCACAAGTTAAAGTTGCCCTGAGTCTGAGTAGTTTTATACCCTTTGCTGTGCCGTGGAGAAAATGTGCACTCTAATCTTGCTCTTTGCTGCTTCCAAATCGCTGGGTCGGACGGCACTCGTGACGTGAGTCGGGGTTTTCTTCTTTCGCTAGTTTGCTCCTAAGAAATATAATGAAAAAACTTTTACATTAAAGTAGGTTGTTAACGTTTTAAGTAAAACCCATTAGCTGCAGACAGACACAACTTGTTTCTTTTCAAAAATATTGCCGTGTCGTAGGATACCTTGCTATTAATTTTCTTTTCTTAATTGTGTGATGATTACATTTAGATAATTAGGTACACGTACAGTTTATGCACTGCAGTATGCCCATTGGCTTTAGCAAACATGGGAGTTTGTTGTTAAATAATTATCATTTGAATTGACAAAGTGAGACAAAGTTCAAAACTGACAGTATGTGGGTGTTTAGAGTGTTTGTATTGTTTTTGAAATGCATACCCCAACCCAAAACCCCATCAAAACCCATGGCATGCATATGGTTCGGGGTTTTGGTTTCCGGTGAGCTTTTTGGCAACACGGCCAATCAAACTTGAAAAGAATTCTTAATTTCTTGTTCGCTAGTACTACAAGTACTACCACATTGTCTGTACTGTGTGTTAAAGACGTTTCAAGGAAAGGTCCTATGATCTTTCATGCACGTCAGTGTTTTTCACTCCTGCTAGCTGTTTCTTCTCCGAGAACGTGGTACTTTGTGATAGTGAACGTATACTGCGTACCTTATGCAAAAGTGTGGTATAATGGCACACTTAGTTAGGCACAGGGCACGTTTATTGCTATATGTATACGTGCTTGTATATGATAAACATACATTACACAGCAACTACATGTACATACCTTATAACTACATAGTCAGTTGGCAATGCATAGTTTCTCTTTGATTATTCCCAACTAGCCGCACCGAATTCACGCCATATCACAATGGCAAACCGTCGAGGCTGGCAGATCAGACCACCGTTCCGTACCGTACACAGTCAAGTCACACTTAATGCTATTAGACACATACACATTCCATGCCATTATTGTTTCCGTTGCTTTCGGCTCATTTGGAAATGTCTGTGGATGCTGTGATATAGTAGTACGTCACATTGCAGAACAAGATATATGACTGTGAATGGAATCCGTTGGCATAGCATGACATGCATTTGCATCTATCCAGCCTCAGTCCAACCAGCAAATCCAAATATAGCCTCAACTGCCTCATCTCCTTCTCTATGTCTCTCTCTCTGGCTGTTATTCTTGTGTGCGTGTGTATGCTGTGCCGCAGTTTAACACACACACATACACACCAGAAAAGGGTTAATGGGCGCAAATATTATCTGTGCGACAGAGGAAATGTATATTCGATATGCATTCAACATGACGTTCTTATATGCGCTCCGTTGTACTCTATGGGGCAATCATTTATTCAGCACTATCAGCACACCTTTGAGCCAGACTTTTTATACACACGGATCCAAAGTGGATACTGAATCTTACTTCGCCACCACTACGCCTAATAACACACGGTGTACAAGGAAGATTTTTGGGTTGTAAAAAGAAGAGGCAAGTCGTATATCGTCTGTGTCTACTTATGTGTGTTTTCCTATAGTGTATGTCCAGACAGCAAAATGCTCTCTAAATCTTCCTCTTTCCTCTCTCAGTTGTTCCATTTGTATGCTATTCGCATAGCAATGAGAACAAATTTGCGATTGCATTTGCTCCACCATATTATAGCTACATGGAGCAAAGGTTTCTTTCAATGTTGATCATTCTAAGGTAGCATGTATACCATTTAGTGAGGTAACGGTAGTAGTAGTATTATCTGCATGGTATCTTTTGCTATAGTATTTTTTTGGTCTTCCCCTGCTGCTTGCTCAGAATGCGATCTTTTTCTCCCGGACATGACAAAAACGAGTTTAATAGCAAAGCAAAGATGCTGTCTTCTTGGGCTGCTACAGAAAAACTCGCCTAGGTAGGTATACTGGTGCACACATACAGTTCTGGTCTGGTATTATATGGAAGACTTATTTCTGCTACTTAAATCTGTATATGTATATATGTACCTAGACAGCATGCGGATAATCTATTACAATATTCATGATATCGATCACTCTCTATTTTTCACCTTGTCTGAAGCTTGGAGTCTCACAGTCTCACACTTCGGAAGATAGAACATTGCAATTTCTGTCCTCGTCTTGTCCCTGCTTAGCGTGCATTTCCTTTGCTGTTTCGCGACAAGAGTTTGCTATCAGACTGTAATATCTTACGCATTAAGGTTTCTCTACACTGTTCTTCTTCTTTAGTGTTAGTGCTACTCTCCTGTCTTGAGAGGTCTTGTATCATTGTATCTTATCTTGGCTTTTAGTTCTACTCTTTCTAGATTAGTGTTCTAGAGAATCCAATCCCATCCAATCGTCTTATCTGTTTTTCGAGCACCTAACGTGTAATGTTATTCACATAGTACAATGTCGTGTTCTGTCTTTGCTTACCTCTTACCTGTGTGATCGTCTTCGTCACATGCACATGAAAAACTCGATAAAAAACTGCTCTAGACAGTTCGTAAAGGAATTGCTATCTAAAATCTAGATGTATGCTCACTAAGCACGTTTTTTATGTGCATGGTTACTGTGGCATATAAAACACATTTTTAATCATCTTCCAGAGGAAATGTGTCGTGTGTGTGTGTATGTGTTTGTATGCGTGTTATGACAATAATTATATGCTACTTGTAGCTACCAACCATCAATTTAGGTTACAATTACAAAAGCTTTTAGTGAGCTGCGAGTACGTTGTGAGATATCGTTCATAATAGTGGCAATTCCGTAGTTTGTGTTAATAATCTCTCATCGCTGCTATGATTACTATTTACTATGAATTTTTTAGAATCGTACAGTGAGTGACAGAGTGAAATATTAATGTGAACCATGATTCGGCAATGGCAGTTGTCGTTGTCAGTTGGTTATGCAGAGTGTTATTTTTGAAGTACCATAATAGCTATGTCTGTACATGAGCAAAGCAAATAGACGAATCCCAATGCAAGTTCTGAAAATAAAACAATCAGACATATAAGGTCTGAGTTGATGCATCCCATATTTTACTTTAGTGATATTATATGTGTGCTATTTTAAAATGCACTGCACATTTCTCTGCGTTATTCTTCTACACGTACACTCAATATAGATTTACATTATTTAGTGCAACAATAAATTACTTGCTGAGTTCTACAGATTCATACACATACATTTTTAATACAGTAAAAAAGTAGCGAGATGATGCTGACACGAGATTCTAGCCCCGAACGGATATTGCATATACATACAATGAATGCCATGACTTCGTGACCTAAAATAATAACCGTTTTGACAGTTGGATGTCTGTTTTTTTACCTTGAATTCAATTCTATTGTAAGTCACATAGTGTAAATAAATAAGACCAATTTACGTTGCTATCAGCATAAATTGGATTGGATTAAAAGATTTGACTTATCATCCTTCTATTTATCACTATATACTTTACTTACAAAGACATGCCATGGCTCATATAAGGATTTGCGAAAAACTCAGTGTCATTTTTTGTTTCGTGAGAGGTGTTAGTGTGAATTGTGTGAGATTCTATTATTATAATCCAAGCTTGAATTTCCCATCGTACTTACAAAAAGGATGGTCTCACACTAAATCCTATCGTTACATCATATCTCATCTCCTCTGTATGAAACGGAGATTATATATTTAGATCATATTTTACAATGAGATTAAGCCCGTTATTTACTAACTCGTCATCCTCTCATTCGCTCGTTTTATGACTTTGTTCGTGTTGCTATTTTTACGGCACTTTATACCAAGCATTACATTTCGTGCTAAAGCGCCTGTTTTATCTCTGTGTATGAATCGAAGTAACAGCACACTAAAACCGATTTAGTTTAAAAGCAAGCTTAAAAACCTTATTTAGCATGAAATGCAACGACACATTTAGTCAACATCCTAATAATAACAATAATAAAAAGTACAAGCTACTTTCTATTAAACTAAATAGAATTTTCGAATCCATACTGTCATGCTAGCAAAAGTAACCATTGCGATTGTAAAATGTTCGAAGGGAAACGTATGGTATTCGTATCATATCTATTTCTTTCCACATTTAACATCTGAGTCTGTTTGTAAGTGTAGTTGATGGTATGTAATATGATACATTTATAATAAAAAACAATTTAATGTCTATGCTATTGTTAGTTATGTACAGCAAAATGTGCATATAATACACATGCATAAGCTTATGCTGTGCAGTAAATGTTGAATCGGCTGATTGTATAAATTCTGTGTCTGCCAGCCACCAGTACCTAGTCATGATAGTCATGAATGCGTGAATTTGAATGCATAGTTAATTTCGTATGTATACACATACAATACACGCAAACAAACGCTGTTCATAAGCTGGATTTCCTTTCCGGTCCGTATCACATATCATAATGTAATGTGTGTTGTATGATTATCTACTTAGGCATATGTGAGCTTTGTCGTATCGGTTGGACTCATCGTCGGGTGATTTCAGTCTACTCTGGTTTGTTTGGTGTATAGTGAATCGTGTTGCCCCTATTCGATTGCTGTGTAGTGTGCATAAATATTTTAAGTAACACACAATATCTATGACATAGGTTGCTTACAGCAGGAATCAGTGTTGGTGGATATGTGTATGATATTAGTTAGGTTGGATCATGATGGAAACAGAATAGTGTTAGTGTTAAAGCCAGACAAACGTGAAATAGAAGTAATGTGCGTATCAAATTACCAATCAGGCATGCAGACGAAAGATGGTTATGTTTCTTAAGCATGTATTGCTCGTTTAAGTCTGTTATGTTGGTTTGATTTCCCATGCTGATAAGTTGTGTGAGGGTGAGTTGCATACATCATGAAGCGAACAAATCATCGTTCGTATTATTAATGTATGATCCTGCAATGTAAGCGTTCTGAATTGATAGTGTACGTTTGCCTAAATCAATAACTGTTATGGGCCAGTTTCATTTATATTTATTAAAGGCTCACAGGTCACAGAGGATTAACTTTTATTCGCTCAGGAAGTAGGTATTTCGTATCCCCATATCTAAACGTGTGTAAAAAGTGCTAGTCGCTCATAAGATAAAGATCCAATGGTTATAGCTTGAAGGATTAATTCTCATGAATAAGGATTATATACGTAAACAGCAACTCCTAATTTCAATTTGGACGATTCTGCAATAGAATGACTAAAGGCTTACTTTTTGTATCGATATAAAGTACTTAGGTAATAGTAAAGTTCCTTTTCATGTCATTTTTCTAAATTATTCATGAAAGCTGTGTAGGTATTAATGTTATAAGTAGGTACCTATGTTATACTTTCATTTGCAAAGATGAGAAATTATTACAATAAGAAAAATATTAGTGTTTCATTTCTTGTTCCTACCGTCGCATCTTCTTGGCTCGTTCATACGCAGTAAATATACTTTTGTAATTCCCTAATGACGGTTTTAAAAACTTTTGTTGCCTAGAATCATTCATCCTATGTAGAATCATTCATCTACAAAAGTTTTCCATCTGCTGTGCTACCATTCATAGTTTCATTCCATCCCAATCGTACAAGGCACACATCAATATTTTACAGAATACACTGTGCAAGTATAATATCAGTATATAATACACAAACATCAGCTCAAATGTAATACAATTGATAGTGATATAGATAGTTGTAGGAAAACGGTAATATTTTGATGTAAAAATGGATTCATTACACGGAAAAGGCTTTTAAGGTAAATATTGTGGAAAAACACATAACTTGGGTTGTCATATGAGACTCCAACTGCGCAAATAAATCAGTTGGAAAAATAAACCGGGGGAGTTTTTCCTATCTCGTCAATCTACTTCATTACAGAATTGAAAATGAGATTATATTTTTACAAATATCTATGCAATAGTATGCTATACCTTAGCTACACTACTGTAGTACTCTGTTCCTGATGTTATGTCAGTGTCAAATTTCATTGGAACGCTGTTAGTGCCTAATTCCATATTTTAAACCAACAGTCAAAATATTCATAACATAACACATTATAGCCAGACGGATAACTTCAGGTTATTGTTAGTTTGCGGTTGTAGGGAAAATGTATAATTATAAACGGAATAATATAGCATGACCAGGCCAGATGAATGTAAAGTTATACCTACTCATACATCTCGTGACAGTGTAGTGTACACTTGAGCTGAGAGAGCAAAGAAAAGACAAGTGTGCATCAGACCACCAGCTGAGAGCTATTGACTTAGCATCGGAACAAAAGACAGTCCTTTTGTATGTTTGGTATTGCATAGCAGGAGAGCCAAAAAGAAAAAGGCCAAGTGAAGTCATCTTTTTCATGCAAATCGAACAGTTTTCATTCTTCTTTTATTCCTTGCCATCATCGAAATAAATAGCCATGCCAAAGTTTTTAATTTGACTACTAACTTGCCACTGCTGGGTTGGCTTTGGCTGTGTATGTGCAATTACATTTCCTATTCACAGTCTCGGGTTTCATTCCTTTGTTTTAAACAGTTGCATGTTAGATTTGAGAGCAGAAGTAGGCGGGCACAGTTGTCTCGTCGTATCTTGTAGTCTGTTTGAGTCTCATGTCTCATCTCACCTTATCTGTCTGTCACAGTCTGCAAAGTAATAGTGTGACATGCCATGACCATCTTAACGGTTTATAACGAGTAAGATAATGTCAGTTCCCCATTGAATTCAATAACATCAACCTTTTCAAATGTGAAACATTAATTAATAAAAAAGCACGCTTGAGGCTTTGCAGTTGACTTTAAAATATTTAGTGTCAATATCAGTAGGTATAGGCCTACTATGCATGAGCCCCTGTATAATACATCATTTAAATGTATATGTCCATTTAACTAAATAAATAAATTGTAATCGAGCTCAGGTTACAAAATTGCCTCGTTGTGCTGTTGCGATAAAGAAAACACCCTGCAAATAGGTCACTGGCAGTCACACACTCAATTCAAAGCTAACGTCCCGTTGTTAGTACAAGTCAGAGCTCGTAGTAACATATGTAATGTAGCGGAGAAGAGATTAAACTTTATTATTCTAGACGCGACATATTAAATGGTTGCGAATTGCCTTTCGTTTACCTGACAGAAATACGTGAGCCGGCACAAAGCACATGTGTTGATGGAAACAAATAAACTAAGTCCAAAGAATAGCTCTATCATGGGCATCTTAGGCTTATTGATAATTCCGTGGTGCAGTCACAGTGTCCATTCAGCACTCTTATGGTGTTACAATGTAAACAATGAGCCTCTAATGATCAATTCTATTGTTTAAACAGAAGAAGAGAGATAATGATAGTATTATCATCTTTTGTATGTATATGCAAGGGATATTGCTAATACACAGAATAAATGAATACATGAATTATTCCTTGTGAGTATTTCAAATAGGAAAGTGGGTAATGTGTTCTGTGTGCTGAACGCACAGCTTTGAATATGATTAACGACATAAGTCTGGTACTGTGGTAGTAGTGGCATAGTGTTACAGTGTGTGGTACCTATGCATGGAAATGCAGCACAAACTATTTGAAAAGATATCCATATGGAATGGAAGCACACTGCTGCGCATACAATATCAATATCTATTTGCATTGTAGTACCGGCTGTGAAATAAAATATGGATAAACTTCTGTTCCTCACTGACAATGAGTTCACAGTGATACTCGTATCATCTCACCGCAGAGAAACTACTAAAGAATTTTAATGCCTTAATTGATTAGTGTACTGTGCACCTATATAGCTCTGTGTAATACAATCCAACCTCCAAGGACTAGACAGATGGGATTTAGTGTAAAATTGCGGCCGTCATTATACTCGTAATTTTGTGCATGGTTAACTGAGAAGTGGATTTAGGAAACACTTGTGCATTATTATGTCAAGTGTATAAAGTATATATTTTGTGTATGTATATGGATATTGTAAGTACCTAAGGCTACTACAGATACTAACATGTTGGAATTTTACTAATAAGGTTTAATATTCTGGATTCTGGAAAGTTCGCAAAGTATATGACACCCAGAGCAGTGTATGTACTTACATATGCATAAGTTGGATTAGTTTGTGAGTTGGTATGAGCGAAAAGGGAGGGAGAGACTCTTGCCTGTCTCTCCCCTCTTCATGACGTTCAGGATGATGATGAAAAGATCCATACATCATATTATTATGTCTGTGGGCAATGTTTGTTACTATTTCATTGTTGGAAATGGCTGCATGAGGCAATGAAACAAACCAACGAGCAGACAAGGATTAATTTTTCAGTCCTTTATCTATAATTCGATATCCGCTCTGATTTATTCGTATTTGGGCGAAGGCTACATTTCCTTTGTAAGTGTTTGTGTTGGATGGAGGAGGGCTGTTATGTTTGCGTTACCTTAAATATTTTAAAGGAAATTCCTTGTTGAGTTTGAATTGCTCAAGTAATGAATATAAACGTCAACCCAAGGTGACATTACATACTATGAGTGTAAAAGTTGAGAGGAGGAAATATTATTTGTAAGTGTGATGATGTGAGTATGTGAAGATGAGATATTTTATAGGCAAATAAAATCTACTGTTAATTTATGAGTACATCTACAGAATGTGCATGTACACTATGTATGTTGTCGGTTTCTATGTAGTGTAGATATATAGAAGTGTTACTAGGATGTAAAAATGTAAAAATACTGACTGTGTGGAAAAGTATTTTGGTAGAATCTGTGTGGGGATATTATACACACCTACTTTATTTAGGTGAATCAAGTAAAGTTGACAGGGACGGTGTTGGTTTAAAGTTTGGTGTTTGCCGTTTGTTATGCTCATTCATTCATGCGGGTGAAAATGAGTTTTATCACACAAGATAATGGAAACAACGGAGGCCAACCTTTAACGAGCTCGGAGCAAACCGAGAATGACGGGCAGTCGCTATACACATAAGGCATACTAAAACGTAACAATAAGTGAAAAGTTAAGTTCAGCCATTTCGAAGCTAATTTGTTCAGTATGCAAGCGTGTGAATAATAAAAACTGCGTAGACTGCATTAGGCTTCAAAGCGACAGTGAGTTAAATCTCTGGGGTAATGAAATGTCTTCTATATGCTTTTAGGTAACGTTTACTTAATGTAGAATGAGAAAACACAATAACAGGAAATGTACTGGAGCTAAGTAAAATAAAATGAGTTGACTTAAGTTTTGGGAAAGCTTTTTTGGGCAGAACTTTCTTAAGAAAAGTTTCAAGACTTAGATGTCTGTCTTTCTCCATGTGTACGTATGTTTATCCATGTATACCACAATACAAACCGTCGTTCTCATACATATGGAAAAGAATACACCCGAACTATAAAATAGTTTATGAAGAACTCCTGTTTCGGATCACAAGAATAAAGTTAACTTTAATATCATTGAATATATTCAGTATAATCTGACAACAAAATGAAAAATAAAGTCAACTGGATAAAATATGACGGTGTTTAGCTACAGGGAGACGGGGAAAGTGTTTTCTTTATGCGGTTTTCTCAATGTAATTACATTGTTGCTCGTCATTCTACCAGCAAAATGCTGCATAAGCATCAATCGATAAAAATGGAAAACAGTTCTTTATTATTTCAAGTTCGAGAAATGGGAAAAGAAACTTGAGAACTATGTGGTGTGGCTGAAGAACTCCATATGAGCGGAAACAATATTTTTCGATTCTGCTCAAGTACCTACTGCCGAATTTTGTTAAAAGGTTCTTCTTTGAGTCTTTTTGGGAAAAGGTGCGGTATGCCTGTTTATACTGAAATGGAAAAGAAGAAGGATTAGTGTGTATAATAGCCCAGTAGCTATAAAGGTATCTGAAGTACGGTGATATCGAACGTGGAGTGGAGATAAGTATCCCAAAGATAGTTTAAGCTGAAAAAATTCATTCGAGCGTGAAAAGTTAGACATGGATGCTGCTTTTATACTTAAGGTAAAGTTATGCAGTGAAACGGAAGTGAATGAAACTTGCTCCAGAGAAAACAGACGCATACACATACCATGGGACATCCTACATTTATTTTGTATTGAAAATAGAAAATGTTGTGGAAAATGGGGAATAATGAAGGTTTTACTACGATTTTCAAGTAGAAAATGCAAAACAGTGTTTTCTTTTCAGACGAGAATTTTTCAGGCAAGGTTTTTAATTTAAACTTGTACAAAAAACGTAGGTATAGGTAGGTATCCTATAGTGCTGTAACGTGATAAACGAAAAAATGTTATCTACTTACTTAGCCTTTGCTAAAGCGTATAAATAGGAAAGAAGGGATTCTGCTGTGTCTACCTCTTCCATTTATTAGTAGGTGTATGTTTAGTCTCTTATTAAATTCTATCGTTAAATTAAGTCTTCGTTTAAGTTCGAAACTTAGAGCAGGTATTAAAGAATTGCGACTGCTTGGCTAAAGTGCTTTGTAACACGAGTAAACTAATAAGATTGTCTTCTATTGTTGTCTACTAAAAGAAAGTAAGGCACAGATATTATTTACTCAATGTGCTACACTTAGCTTAGAAAAAACAAGCACTTCGTAGGCATACAAAGATGGAAAGTGGAGCCAAGGAGGGTAGAGTGGAGTGGAATGGAAATTGGAATGGGAATATAAAATACAAGAAATGTAAATGTAAAAGAGTCATGAGCCGTTCATTGGTAAGCCTGAGTGTAGAAAGAAATACATCCTAAATGCTTGTTGCTTGCCAACTTATACCTTTTACAGTATACTTTTCAGATATCCCTACTTACTTATTTCTAAAAGTTACTTTTACATAATCGCAATTTCTCATCAGGTCCCCATGTACTCGACTCAAGAAGTGCTTTTACTTATTTCACTTTAACCAACTTATTGTAATGTACTACATCAGTAACAGCACACTTCTACCACGTTGTAGTATATTTAGTGCTTGTTTTTCGCGTATACTAAAATAGATAAAGTGCAAAGCACTGTTGTTTTTACTTGTGGTATATACTACTAAAATATATAGCATTTGGTCGTAGTAGAAAATAAATAGGAAGTCAAGTATTCAAGTTTAGTGAAGAAACAGGACAAGCGGCAGATATCGATCAACCCTTTACATACAAGTATTAAAGAAAGCAAAACCGAAATGTGAAGGAAAGGAAACCCAGGCACACAATGAAGTATGTTATGTAGGTAGTGTAAGTTAAGGGAATATAAATTGATTTCATATTACACATGAAAAATATAAAAACCATAAAGTTGATGAATTGCTTCATAACAAATCAATATTGGGTTGACTGGTTTGATTCGCCTGCACACATTTGCTCATGCAGTGAGTGCTATAACTCATGCGAGGTTTTGCCTGTATTGTATATAAATGGAAATAATATTTTATGGTGGAAGCTACCCCAGACCCCAACACCACTGCTGTGACAGTCGGTAACTAGTAACTGTGCATCATTTTATTAGCATAACATACCTAGTAGGTAGGTAAAACGAAGGCAGTCAATTTACATGAAAGTCCTTGAATTGTACTATTACTAGACACAGCACACAACTTTCATAACATCGCCATTGCTCCTACATTATACTTAATGGACTTTCTGCCGTATTCTGTTTTTACATAAAGGACGGAGACGGACACTAAAATATCATACACAGACAACAACAACCAACTGTGCTCCACTTGTCTCCAGTTTAACCACAACGTTGCGTTGTTCAGTTGACTTGACTCTTTCTTCATGTAGCTTTTCCTTAGGTAGCTTTACCTTGTCTTGCCTTGCTTACTTAAACTCAAGTTTTGTATCCCTTTCGTCTTTCTTTGTGGCGTCTCTGCACACGAATGTCATTTTTACTGTCAGTGACTGTTTTCTTATTCGGTGCTTAGAATTATTTGTATAATGAGTGTATATGGAAAGTGGAAAGCATAATATTTTTAGAGCTCTACTTATTATGGTAATGAAAAACATTTCTCATCCCATATGCATTTACTACCTTGCGTGTTTGCTTAACACATTTTTATGAAAATGGTGCTTGCATAAAGTTGCATTTATTAAATACAAGTTTGTTTCGGTATAGATATGAAATTTATTAGTTGTGCTTTCCACCAATGTTATATATACTCACGGATAGTAAAAAGCAAACTATTTTATGTTGACATTTGAAAATTGCTTGAGTAGGTAATTTAATCTTTGAAGACCGTGTGTGTGTGCTATTTGCAAACGTTTTACTATGTACTTGTTTAATGCTCCCTTAGCAGTTATTGATTGAGAGTTACTCGCAGCTTGTTTTATGAGATTACTGGAAATTACAAAATGGAAAAGTGAAAGTCAACCATTACTTTAGCTTTGATAACATAAATCAACTGAGAGTGAGTTTTGTGGTGTAGTAAGGTTTATCTGAGGACTCTCAAGTTGGGTTGTAGAGTAAACTTGACTTATTGGCTTGACTTGACTTCAGGTGAGCATGAACCCACGAGGAGTTTTGTTGACGAAAGTTAAACATGTTAGCATGTCTTACAGCAACGACCTGTGGCTATGCAATCAAAATAGACGATAGAGTGGAAAATGGGAAACGGAGCGATTGTCAAGAGTTTCCCATCCATCTAAGCGTCAACTCGTTTTTTCCAAAGTTTACAAAACGCTTTCCTTAGCATTACTTGCTCAAACAGAGCTCCTCATCCTCACCCTACTTTGGCGTGTAGGTATTTCTCCAGAAGTTTTCTCATGACGGACGGCCTCTGCTGCTGTTGCATTTTGTTACCACGTTCAACGTTACACTGCGCTTATTCTGTCCATGTCTGCTTGACTAAACTTAGAACAAATGTTTTACTATAAACTTTCGCAAATTTATGAACATGAGAATGTGCATTTACGGCATTCTTTCTTACGGGCATAACGAGTGTCATTTATGGCGTTTCTTACGGTCAGTTTCAGCTTGGGAAATAAATGACTATCATACCCCGTTTCTTACGTATGTATACTTATACTATACCTAGTACAGTACATCTTTTACGTCTACAATATCTGTGTGTAGATCCACCCCACCTTTACATATTTAAGTGATGTGTTGTAGGTATTTTTTATAGGGGAATAGATGCTACTTGGAATATACATTTCTGACAATGAGTGAAAGTTCTAGGCTGCAGCAGCAAAAAAAGGAAAATATACGTTGTATATAAAACCACAA
>JAQFYB010001883.1:0-28577 GCA_034694085.1 Pogonognathellus longicornis
GGATAAAAAAATTAGCCATTATGGAACATCTATCTATATTGCCATATCAAAATTATTTTTGCCCTATATTTACTTAAGTGCGTCAATTGAATCATATACTAACATGATTGTACTTGATGTCATAGTCAAAATATCGCTAAAATAACCAACTAAAAATTGCATCGAGGAAACAAACGAAAATTTAGCCCATAATTGTCAGTTGATAATAACAGTAATAAAAGTTTGCAAATCTAAACAAAGAAATTTAATATTATATTACCTATACCTAAACCAAAATCTAATTTAGTAATGCCATATAATTATTTTCTTAACGAACCGGTAAATATTCGCGAATCGCGACTGTAGGTCTATTTGGTTACACGTACAGGTTCATTCATACATAGGTACCTACATAGTATAGCAAATTGTATGTAAAGGATTATTATTTTTACAATTCAATGAATAGCTCAGTAGATTGATTAATGCATACATTATGGATCATCATGGGTCAATCATGGTTTATCATTGCATACAGGGAGTAATAAATAGGTACCCACTAACGTGCACCTGGAGGTAATTGCATTCCGCGTAGGTGTAGTCATAAATAAATTCGGGAAATAATAATATAATATGCTTTGTTGTAAAACATCAAAACAATAGAAACTTTTACGGACTGAATTTTAATGTGTTCCAAATAATAAAAATTCTCCATTGTTTGGTAGGAACTTAGCTTGGATTTTGAGTCAAGGTTAGCATGTCAAAAGAGAAACTTTGAACTAAATGAGTTGGGCTAGATTGAATTAAATATTTTGAATATTCTCTATCACATTTAGAAACATACTTGACTTAATTTCTAAGAACGTCTTAATTACATTTCCTATTACGAGAAACGAGACAATTAGTGTCTATCGATTATTAGCTGTGCGCTTAATGTTGTAATCTTTGCATCAGAAAATTGTCATATTTTATTAATTGTCATCATATAACATACCTACATGCATTTTGCATTGTATAATTCAAACTAATTTAAAATTTTATTATTAAATACATTTATATATAATATGCTTTGTCATGTAAAAATTAGGACCACTATAATTTGCTCTTTTATGAACTTGTGAACTCAGAATTTCTCCTTAGGGGGAAGGTACACTGTAAAATGTAAAGCAAATCGTTGGTTTATGAAAAATATACACGTGCCGTTGTGAGCGTGTTGTTTCACAAAGATCATTGTTCACAAACGTTACTGCTATTCGTGCAGCACGAATAGAGTTCTGTAAAAACCATGTCTTTGTTCGTAAACGTTACAAATCAGCATTTAGACTCTGTTAAAAATTGCCGATTCGGTTTTGTTTTTCACAACATTCTACTCAAACCATAATAAATAGCATAATAAAACTACTACATAAAACTATGAAAAATCGTGTTTTTTTAAACTCAATAAAAATCATCCAGCTGTAAAACTCTTTAATTGTTTTTTAGTTTACTTGGTTCAATGATGATTTTTATGTAAAAAAGGTAGCAGGTAGAATTACAAAGTTTCTTATAAGTAGGCACGTAACCAAAATTTTCCTTAAGGGAGGTACACTGTAAAATAACATGTAAAATGTTGGTATATGAAAAATGCTCAAAGCTATAATTTTTATTGCAACATATTTTACAGTGCCTCCCCTCACGGTACGTCCTTGAATATAATAAGTAGAAAGTAGGAAGTAGTAAAAAGAAAACAGAATCGTTTGGTTGTATTGTAGTTATTTTTAACACACCTATTACCGTAATCCAATGTTCTGCAATCGTTGTTTTTGAAACATAAATATATAGTTAAAAATTTTAGTTCTTCAAAAAAAATTCAAATTTTGAAATTTCATTTTTTCATAGACTAAAACAGCAAAAATACAAACCAGCAGCAGTTGAATTGTGTAAATCTGTATGTAGAATGTGCTGCGCTTATTTGTAGCACATTCCTCAATGCTATACAATGCGCCGAGCTATTTCTGTCTGATTTCCGATCGTTCCTTGTTTCAAAGGTTCAAGAAACGAAAAAGTTGTAATTCTGTACAGCAGGAGAGTAGAGTATTATTGTTGTCAGTTTTTCAAAACAAAACCAACACAGTTGACAGTATTTCACACTGTACAGTGTCAATAGTACTGAAACAGTCAGCAGTTGATTTGATTGTTTATTACAATTTTTGAAAAATGATTATGGGTTCGGTATTTCAAGGTAAAAATTAATACACAATTTGTGCTTAAAAGTAGTTCATAGTTATTTGTATTTCACATTATTATTTCATATTTTATGTAATGAGTTATATTTTAATGTCAAATGTCGTGTCGTGTTAAATGTCAGCTGTAGCTAAAAACAAAAATTGAAATATGTATTTTTTAATGTTTTTAGTGGATTGACGTGTTTCATCGTTTAACAATAATTTTCAATTTTGCAACTTAACGAATAAGGTCAAAGGTGAACCTGATTGTCAATCGTACAGAGAATAGGTGAGAACATTTAATTATTATTATTATTATTTTATGTTAGTGCATAGTTGAGCATGTTGAGCTGTTATTTGTATATTCACTTTAGTATTTTTACTGTTTATTTCCGACTTGTCGGTGATTCGGATGGGAGGGATGGACTAGTATTATGTATATTTATGTGTTTAATTTAAATTACGAAATAGTGAATTTCTGGCAACACGCTAATCTAAATGTTTTTTGGTCTTTGTAGATTTTCAACATGAGTAAATCTTTCGTGGGGGAAAGTAATGGTTTACCAAACTCAGCTTTTTACTCATTGAAATGGAATAAGTTCCACACACATTTATCGAAAGGGCTGAATCAACTTTTAGAAGATGTCGATTTTACAGATGTCACACTGGCTTGTGACGGAAACTGTCTACGGAGTCACAAAATGGTACTTTCGTTGTGCAGCCCATTCTTTAAACGAATATTTAAGGTATAATTCTACATTTAACACTAATTATTGTTATACCTATTTATATTTATTTCATACCGTGGCATGTTGTCATATTGTAACACGATTGTAATTATATTCATTTATTAATTCTTTCTCAGACAAATCGATCTGAAATTGGGAGCACAGTTGTGATTTTAAATAACGTGCGTTTCGCAGATTTGCAAAACATAATACGTTTTGTATACAACGGGCAAGTGGATATCAAACATTCAGATCTTACGAGTTTTTTACAAGCAGCAGAATTATTACAAATTGAAGGTCTTGCAGGGACTTTGGCGCAAGCACAAGTAATTTACTTTTATACAGAATCTATTATAAATATTTATTATTATTAAAATATTAAATAGAAGATTAACGTCCAAACTAATTGTTTTTTTTTTCGAATTACTAAATTATCTAGGAAGACCAAAACAGTCAAGCACCACCGCCGCCAACTCAGGATGATGCTAGTTCATCGAGTGCTTTAGTCGGAAGTCAGGTTCAAATCTCACCCTCATCTCATGGAACATTCCCTTCAGATAATTTTCACTCACACTCAGATAACTCAAATTCCCACTCCTCTACTTTTTCAACTTTGCTACAGGGATCTCATAATATTCCAACTAGTCCACCGGTAGCAAAACGATCCAAGACGTGTTTCTCAGGAACAGCGCCCATAACTCCCCTGACTCCTCCCGTGGTTGGAAAAAGTCTGCATACCGCTATAAAATCCAATCACACATTCCGCTCGGGTTTTAACAGTGCGCCTAGTACAATATCTCGTGTTGAACAAGAGCAGGAACGGCAGGAAATAAAGTTTAATGACAACAATGATGATGTTGTTGTTATTGATCCTTTACACGAAGATCCATTACATCAAAATTATCAAGAGCAGGATATGCTGAACATCAGTGAAAAGGATTCATCTCTAGTAGGAATATTTCCTGATGATAAAGTCGAAGAAGAACAGGAAGTTTTTCTAGACAGTGAGCCTCCGGACATAAGAATTGAAGGTGTTTTTTTAAGTCTATTTAAATAAATTACATTTTGAACCAAGAAGAGTTGTATGCTCGTCATTTTGCTTAATCAGATATTGTTTTGTTATATGTAAATATCATTTTTTACAATGTTTCACACCTAGGTGTTTTTTCGACATCTCATCCCTCACCTGCCAGCTCAAGAATTGCATCCACTTCGTCAGCCAATAGACAGTTAAAACCAGGAGGCAATTATTCAGGTAAACAATTTTGACTATTTAATGACTTGTAGCTTTTATGTTAACATATTTGCGAAAAAAATTTCAAATTCGTAAGTCGTCAAAACACATTGTACAATATCAAGGTAGAAAAGTTAAACCAATGATTACAAGATTATCTCTATCATTCGAACATTACCAAGCTACATGTATAATACAAAATAACATGAAGTAGCTTGGCTATTATTAGGGTTCTATGTGCGCAACTAAATAGTATTTTTAGTGCTTATCTGTGTTGACATTTAAACTAATTTTGGAAAGTGGATCCTAACACTAACAATAGTAGTGAAGGAATGTATAGAGAAAAAAGGACTTGAAATTAAAGTTTTATATGCAATCCTATTTATTCATTTATTCATTTATAAATTGAATTGCTGAAAATGATTTGATACTTGTCACAGATTCAGTGTCTACACTGTCTGGGTTTAAAAATTGTATTTTGTGAATGCGCTATGATTTTCTTGAGTCGCATTTCGTACAACATTTAATGTTTGAATTAAAAAACAAGTATATGAATCAAATTTTTGTGGTGTTAATATGAATGTACCAATATTGATTTTAGCATTTAATTTAAATTGAAAAAGAATTTGTTCGAATTCGAAATAAATCGCATTTGATGCGTATTGTTTACAGACAAAGATACCAGATATAGTTCGGGGAGTCAGTATACGGAATCTTCTCCAACGATTGTTTTGAATGGAATTGACAGTGAGCCTAGATTGATGTGTACCATTTGTGGAAAGGATTTTAAAACGAAAAACTCCTTCAACAATCATAAGTCTGTGTATCACAGAAATGAAAAAAGGAGTAGTAAACAGACAGCACAATAAAATTAAATGTGACAGTGGTTTAATACTCAATTCGTTGTTAATGTTGACAACAAAAGAAAGCCGGGATGAAAAGTGTTAACAATTGCCTATTCGTTTTAATCGTATCAAACAACGGTTTGTGTCAAATAATTCTACGACTTTGTGTTTCAATTTCAAGTAGAATCTTTTACTTAGTAATAATACTAACATTTTTACACACGTTAGAAAAAGTTTCCCTTAAACCTCTTTACTTCTTTAATAATGAGCTGTTCTGACTACAAAACAAATGAATTTATATGTCGCAATATTAAGCCAAGTTTAAATATTTTTGTGTTACTGTTGTTATTTTCTGTTTCTTTCCACTTTAAATGTTACCGTACACAATGTAAATAATTGTAGTTTTGTGTGTGTTGGTTGTGTTACAGTTACAAAGAAAATTGCACTAAACAAGTGGAAACAAAGAGCGAAATATCGAGTATGCCGTTTTTGTGGTGGATTGTTTTACAAAACGAATATTGCAAGGCATGTTAACACAGCGCATGCCGACTTACTTCGTGCAGAAGGAAAGAAGTTATTTAATTGTGGAATTTGCCAAAATGTGTACAGAACTATTGGTCATCTTCAAGCTCACATGAATTCCCACTCGAAATAAGATTGGACTTGTATAATGTGGACCATAGATATTGCGAATTGCGACGGCATTAAATGTCACAAATTGTATTTTTGTAAGCCAGGGGCGCAGTACAAGCTGTAGATTTGCTATTGTTGTGGGCATTTTGTCTATAAAAACTAAAATACTAAATAGTTACTCTGATATTGTATTTCTGTTTTGTTCATGTTCTTATTAGTTTATTATTTCAGGTATACAGTGATGATTGCATGTGTGAAGCATTAAAATTTTAGAGGAAAGTATATAAATACATTAATTTTATTTGTTATATTTTGTTTACTGTGTCAATTGTAACAGTTGCAGATGAAATTGACGATGAGGAAACCGAAACCTTGCCACAGACAATTGCAAATTTTGGTTTATCAACATTTAATCATTCGCAGTCGTCTAAAAATAAGAGAAAACTTTCTACAGAGTTAGTTAAACAGGAGTTTCAAGACAAAAGCCCTTTTTTCAGTGATATGAGTGAAAATAAAAGTGATTCGAATGAATTCAAATCAAGATCGTCTTTATTGTGTAGTTTATGCAGTCAAACATTCACCAGTTCCTTACTTCTCAAGGCACACAAGACAAATTGTCATCCAGAAGAATCTGTAACATGTCCAGTTTGTTTCAAAAAATACAAAAACAAAAATTCATTAAAAGTTCACAAATCTGTTAATCATCGAAATTCAATTGTGTTACCACCTGATATGGATAGCTAAAAATGTTTATAGTGTATCCAAATAAAATTGCATGACTGACTGAACACTCTTTTTTGAGGTTTTTAAAACTACTAAAAGATGATGTAATACTAATCCTATTAATATTATGTAGAATTGCGGGTGAAATCTGAAAATCAGGTTGCTGTATAATAATTGACACGTGTATAATCTCAGTCTATGCACTTTTACCTATTTTGAAGTCTGTTAAGTTTACATGTAATTTTTTTACCCAGTTCAGTGTTATACAGTTGTGATGCTAGTTTTGTGAAAGGTATAGTTATTATGTAATGTAGCCTATGAAACTCAACTAAATTGATTACAATGTGATTAAGATTAAGTAAAGTTTCTTTGTCTGGAATTAACTGTTACTAATATACATTAGATACTAGAAATAGTAATAATTTCTATCGTGCTGTAGAGTCTAGGAATGGTAATAAAGAATTTTTATCCTCCGTTTAATTGAAAAATAATTTATTAAGCTTCACATTATCTCCATATTTTTGTAGTAGTGTACGATGCGAAGCAATACACACAGTCCAGGCAAATAATTAATAACAACTGCTGAAGCATTTACTTTGTTTTTGTAATAATTATATAATTTAAGTTGATTCTAAATATAATTACAACTTATAGAAGCTGACAATTCTATTTTACAAAATTATTGTGAATAATACAGCGTCTTACGTTTCGTTAATTGTAGAGATTCTATTGGTAGTAAGGTTTAAATAACAAAACGTACAATAATGTAACAGGGCTGGCTTATTTATATTGCGTCTGGGGCATGTTCGGGGTAATACACTGTTTTCATTCAATTCAGCATTTGGCAACGTATTCAGGCGTTTTCACTGTCTTGGATGATTAAAAATGGTGTCGTGTAGCGAAGAACTCTTGAATAGCGATAACTCAGAATAAACATTGTAAAAGACCATTTAGCCGCCATGCCTGACCATACTGCAGCAAGATAGAAACTGGAACCCACAGGAAGTACAGCTGAAAGTAAAATAAAAAAACATTGTAGGGATTAATTTGTTTTGAGTATTTGAGACCCTCCCCCGAAACCAAATCCTATCTACACCTATGGGTGATGTAATATGTAAAGTTTTAGACACATGAAGTTTTAAGAATAATCTATTTGCAATTTTGATGATCAAATAAATATGGATTAGAAAATTGACTCACGGATATGATGGTAAGCGGCATAAATTATATACCATGCCGTAAATCCCAAGGCTGTACAAAAGCAGATAAACGAACAGGATGCAAGCAAATTCAGGTGCACTGCAGAATACCACCCTAAATGACAAAAAGATGAAATATTATTTTTTGCTTTTAAATAATAATTTTACATTATTTCCGATATAAAAATTATAATTTTTCAACGTACCAGACAGTCTATTATTGGAACACAACAGCTTCAAGTGTAAACAGTACGCTGCGAAAAATGCTGGAATAAAAACAAAGTGTTTATTAAAAATTAAAAAATACCAAGTCTTTTTGTGTTCAAAGCGAATTTACGGATCGATAAAATACAATTGTTAATTTGTTATGCATTCGTGATGTAAAATATGAAGAAAATTATTAAAATTAATTCCTTTATTATTATAATTTACCTGAAATCAGTCCCCAAACACCTGCATGACTATTGTGGTAGTAAAACGTGAAGAGAAAGAAAATTGTGACCCCAAAATAGATTCCAAGGGTAGCGGAAATAGTAAAAAACCAGAAGCCACAATTTCTGGCCATATTGAAGATATAGAAGACAAAAGGACCTCACACTAATTTAGATCTTTTAAGCTTTAACCACAGAACGACGCACACACGGTGATTATGTCACTATTTTGGATCTTGTGATGGCTGAGTCACTTTTTGTCACTTTTACGAATGAACTTCGGAGTTGAAGATTGAATGACTCACTTAACTTATTCCAACTTGTATAAGTCAATACTTCTACAAAAATATTCCCTGGAGAACAAAACAAAACAATAAAAGCTTTGTATAGTGTGATATTAGCAGACAATATTCAAAACAAGAATTGTAAGAAACTTTAATTTGGTAACTTACCGTAGCGTATTTTATTTTTCCAAACGAAAAGATGAATTGTGCACCCACGGTGTTTACATAATATTCTAGAAATAAAAAAGAGATTGCAATATGCACTTTGTACTTATTGTTCGTTAAGTTAGTAAGTTGGTTATTGTAATGCGAACAGAATCACAGACTGGGAAAAGCTTGCAATAAATTCCTGGATGCTTATTCCAAGGAAATATTGGAGGAAATATTGAGAAAATTGCAAACATATGACACATAATAATGTATAGGTACATAAAATACTTACAGATTGCAAAACAAAGTTACACTCTCTCTTTATGATTATCTCAGATAGAATTTATTTCATTGTTTTGACAGTCACGGTCACTCGCTTAAGAGTGTTACGCTCACAAAGTCATTTTTCCGTCTTTGCTTTAAGTAGCTGTAACTCTGCGTAGGTATTTGTGCTTTTGTGCCTCATAAATCCTCAATCTCAATACATACGGTAAGAAATTCTTAATCTTATATTTACATTACAATACAATAACAATATTATGCGCAATAGTTTCTTTCTATACACTGTGTGTATTGTGTATAACAGTTTACATTCTTCACATTCTATACACTAACTCTATACGTGTAAAGAAATATGCAATGTATAGCCCTTTCCTGCCTTGCCTGCCATATTCATCCTCCTCCTTTTTAACCCTTTCGTTTTGTTATACTACATAGATTGACTAGACCAAGCAATGCCGTATACATAGCACATCGCATATTCGTCTTTGCAAGTATAATAAACTTATAAGTTAAGTTATACTAAGCAGAAACAATAGAGAATTCCTAAGTGTATATTTCATTAAGTGAGAGAAGCATTGATATAATAACTAGAACTAATTCTATTACATATATGCAATACCAACCTTATTACCATTTTACTAGAAGTCTGAAGGATAAAAGCTGTTTTGAATGCTAAAGAGCTTTATAATTTTATATCCTCATATACTTTATACAAGCAGTTAGTATTTAGTTACATACTGTTTAGTGATTTAGCATTTTAGACACGTTAGCACATTATACTCAAGTGTACTCTATGTAGCATGAATGAACGAATACTAACACGGTTTAGCTCTATTTTATGTATTCTGCTTAAATTACCCTACTTTTCCATACTCTAAATATTGAATATAAATGAACACAACTGTACACAAATTGTCATGCACCAGGTCGTAAATCAGAAGAAACAAACGGGCGATTTAATCCCCCGAAATTTTACATAAGAGGTTATTTCGTGATATAAATGCAAAAAACTAGGATCCCCCCATTTTACGTTTAATTTGACCCATTGTAGCTTTCTGCGATTATGGACATTATAAACTATTATTATTTGCACATCATATTGGGATTTCACCCTCCCTAAAACTGACTTTGTATACGGCCCCGGCCATGATAAATATTAATGACATAATGACACTTCACTTGCTTTTTATGAATTTGATATTATATCGTATTAAACCTTAGAAGCAGTAAAAAATAAGCCCTTAAATAAAACTTGCCATTATATCTAATAAATGGAAAATAATATAGATACAATCTTGTTTTTATCGCTTTTACACTTTATGTTTCCCATAAAATACTTTTTGAGTGATCCAGGTTATAATTCCTCAAAATATTGAACCGGCAGAACCGGTATAGCTATATATTAAAAAGCTCACATTAAATACCAACATAAAAAAGCTTTTCTGTTCTTATGGATCGTTTTGTAAAATTCAATATACATAAATAAAGAAAATGTGTTTAAAATACCATAGGTAAACAAATGGCAAAATACGATGGGGCTAAAGCTTACACGTTCAAGAACTCGATTCCACCTTTGCTCTTTTGAATTATACGAGCTTTAGCTTTGATAGTTGTATAATATAGTTTTTGTATGTGATGAGATCGCTGTTATAACAGCCGACATAAAAAGATCACACACACTCTACACACACAAGAATCACAACAGAATGAAGGAATCGAATGGCACATATGATACTGTTGTGTCTGTATAGTATCGTGAGTTTAGTGAGTGGAATTGATAGTTTGTTTTGTTGTGTGTGTTACGGAAAGTTGAAAGTAAGTGTGCACAAATTAGTACAAATACAAAATATAAATGATATAATTACCATTACAATTACCTTCTAATACATAGATTATGTGCACTTAGATTAATCATTACACTTACATCCCTTTTTTCGCACTAAAGAGACTAAACACACGATTCTTTTACATACAAACATATACTTTTTTCGATTACTTATAATTCAAAACTCATCTACATACATGTAGTCTAATCCTAATATAATCTGCATTCTCCACACAGTCCAGACACCATATGACAGACAGACCGACAGTCTCCTTTTCTAATCGATCTAATATTTTATAAGTTCTAGTTCTAACAAAATGTAAAAAGTCTAAAATTGTAAGTTAAAGAACGTACATACATATGACATATAGTAAAATGCATGAACATAAGCAGTGAAGGGACAAATAAATGACAATTTATGTAACCTTACCGTATGTAGAATGTAGAGCACGCACTTTATCTAACACTTCAAGTGCCAATCTAAAATCCAAACAAACAAACTTCCAGCTCCAGAAACCAATAAATCCAATATTCAGAGAGTCCAATCAGTTGTCAGTCAACCAACCCAATTTCTATCGATCGATTCTTCTTTAAATCTGATATTTACTTATCACGTTGTGTTGGCTATATTAAAGTACACAATATAGGAACAAATTAACTTCAAAAAGTTTGAAAGCGATTGCTTTAACGATTTTATTCTATTTCAGATTTTTATTAAGCGTATATAAATTGTTTCTTTACCTGTGCAAACGGCAAATTAAATCCGAAAGTGCCGATAAACGAATAAATTGGCAGACTGTGCTATAATACACACACAGATCACAAAGTCACAACAGGGAATACTAACTAACAAACGATCTTGTATGTAACATTGTTTAATTTTAATATTAACAACCTTCCTAACAAGCAGATACGAAGATACGATAAGGAGATTACAATTTATTTATCTTTATTATTCAATTTATTATGCAACCCTCATGCATAGGACCACCAACAGCGCAAAAGTTTGTTATAGTTAAAACAACGTATATTGATTATAGTTCGGCCTTTTCGACCTTGTACAATGTGTGTGAATCTGTGAATTGATTTGTTAGTGTTTTAGTTGAAGAAGGGAAGATTTAGATAATTAAGTTTAATGTTGGTCTATTTCTGCTGTTGTAACACACTATTTGTAAGATATCCCCAATTAGTTGATGTTGATACAGTGCTATCTTTAATGCTGGGCTGGATAGTTGGGATTGTTTGGAATCTTTGAAAACAGCAGGTTTAATACTAATCTACATTTACCGATACCGATAAAGATACACAAATTGTTTACATAATTGAGAATATTCAAGATAAGAGCAGTTTTATCAGAGAAAACAAACAACAAAACTCCACATCCTGTTTTTTTAATTTATTTTATCAGTTATATCAATAGAATTGACTCAAGTTCACAATATATTTATTGTGACTTTGTGACTATGGTCAGTGCAGTACTGGGTTTGTAGGGAATGTTGATTTGGAGTTTTGGAGTGAGATAAAAATTAAATAATCCAACCTAAAGGAAGGATTATCATCTTGTAAGTTGTAAACTATTGCGTTTACTAGCACAAAACACTAAATAGTTGTAACTTTAATTGTCCTATGATAATCCTTCTATTTTTAGTCCACTGCACTGAGTCAGTCCAGTTCCAGTAGTGGTCTTACAGTCTTTACAGATTCCTCTAACACATTAGGCATTGTATGTTGCTGCCGTAATTAAAATTATCTTTGTAAAGAGAATAATATTAATAATTGTTTTTTTGTATTGCAGACAAGAACTTCTCCAGACTGTCCTTGACTCCAGACAGAACTCCAGATTAACGAATCCAACCCTCGTCAAATAATTTCCTATTCGTACAAAATACTACAAAATATGAAACTTAGTTAGTACGTGTGTATCCATGATTTTAAATGTGTTTGACATCACCTATCCTTTACTGAAACGGCACATGGAGGTCTTCACGGTGTAAATACGAAGGGACAACAATTATAATTTATTTACTGTGTAGTTGTTTAAATACAGTAATGAATCTCACTTCAACTTTCAAATGTGTGTGTTAATTGCTATCGATGGACAAGATTGACAACTAAAATACTTATCAGGTATAATCTAGGTACTAGTTCAATATTTGTTAATCTTGTTCAAGTGTTGTCATTATGTAATCAGAATAACTTTCCATATAAATGCTACAAAAAATATAAATGTTCTAATGGTGTTTCTAAAATTGTTTGATTTACAGCCCTGCAGTACTGACTGTGTATTGAGCACCAGCCAGATCACCAGAGAGTAGATATGAATTATTTTTAAAGACAAAGCTTTGTAGTCTGCATTTGTCGTAGAATATAAGTTTAGGTATTCACTTTTAGGAAATCTTTACTTTAAAAATGATGAATTGGCTCAGACATAATCCAATGATTGAAAGAAAGAAAGTCGAACCAGGAGCGACCTTTTCTCTCCTAGAAAATCACTGGAAGCAAGCCACAGATGTGATGGACAGATCTGAGGTAAAATTTGTTCATATTTCGTGTATTTTTTTTCATAACGATGTTAACAATATTGGAATTGTATTTAACAGACTACGAATGATTCGGAGGGGGCTTTGACTGTAATATCTCACTTAGCTCAGATGATTTCGTTTCTTCGGTTGGCCAGAGGGGAAGAGTCTGAACAAGCGTGTAAACGATTTTGGCTTCAGAATCAGTGTTCAGATAAAGTCATCAAGTGGCTGCATGACCAACAACTGAATGGTAAGAAATGGAAATTCGAAATTAATTAAATATAATCCGTTAAATGACTTCAGTTGTTAAATTCGTTTATTTACTTGCAGGTATGCAATTGCCGATTGAAGATGAAGCGAAGTTAGTACAAATGTTGCAGGCACTTTGTGATTTGGTGTCAAAAGATGAAGAACTTCTTGGTTACGTAAAAAGTTGTAGTAATGATTCTTCTCCAGAATCATGGGATGGTGCTTGCTCACTTGCTAGTCTTTTATTGGAATACAGCCTCCGTAATGATCAAAAATTAGGAACAACAGCAAGAGATTCATTTATATTATTAATTCAACTTGCGTCTCGTTTTGCGAGATTAGAAAAAAGTCTGTCCCAAGAAACTGGCCTTGGACTTACTGTAAGTAATTTTGTACAAAGTACTTAATAATACGATTAAATTATTATGCTCCATGAAAAGAATAAAAACATTTAATATGTTGGTAATACTCGATCATAAATTATTTTGAAAAACGAATGTTATTTGAAAAATAATGTTAATTGTTATATTTTGGATTCTTTTGCAGAATGTTGTAATCAGCGGGTTGTCAGCTTGCTTTGCTCAACTTCCTACATTTACCCACGGCACATCAGAACAATTAAGTCCTTTCATTATACAATTAAAATTTGTTGACTCCGTGACACACGCAGCTCCCACGGCAGTTGCATCAACGCTTGCAGAATGTTTCACGAATGCATTTTTAATTGGCGTTATTCAACCTGCGCTCACACAGGTAAGGCAATCCGGATTGCGTTTTTTTAATAATAATAATATACATAGTGTACATAATTTTTATAACTTGATTCCACTTTCTACATGTATTTGTTTTGTAGAAGCAATTTAAAGCACGGTTTAATTTCTCGTAGCAATTTTGATGATTTTGCTGAATAAGCGAATCTAGTAAATTGTTTTGATTGCTGGCGTGGGTTTATAGAAATCAAATATGATTTTGAATTGAATGGTATTTACTTAGGATGAAGGGAGCCCTAGCTTGCAAAGGCAACATGACCATTTCGTAACGGTTAGTGGAAAATTATTCGACATTGATTTAGCTAAAATTGCATTTAGCACTGCTGCCATTTCAAGTGCACATGTACTTGTCCTCGGTTTAATTCTAAAGCTAAATAATAACTATTTATTTATGATTTGCATTTCTCTTGTACATTGTAATGCTAATCCGCGTTAATTGTTTAATCCAACTCTTCTTAACAAGAATGCATGTAATGCATGAGTGCATGACTCACTACAATGTGAGCATTTAAAACATTTAATTTTGTTTACTGTCAAGCGCATGTGTCTTACCTGTCAAAATGTGAATAACTTGAACTAAATTGCTATTGGTGTTTTTACATGAGCATGTTAATTGTACTAATATAAATCAAGGCTGACATTCGTACGCTGAACTTTACCATTAATTTTACTCTATTACTTAATATGATTCCTACTACGTCTATTGGTGTCTGTGTCTTGTTAATAAGCCGTTACAAACTACTAAAATTATGCATGGACGATGATGCGGATGGTAATTTTGGAGTATTTAAAAAAACTGCTGGATCATATCTGTCTAATACCTAATATCTGTACATTTCGGCATTACAAACTATGTACATGGGTTTTATTATGTTATTAAAATGTATTCAAGTGAATTGTAAAAATTACAGAGCTTACACGAGGAAATTGCAATTGTTACTTACTACTTACAACTGGTGTGTGAAAACCTAACCCACCCGTTGCTTCTCCGAAGCCTTGTAATGTTCATCTTATCCAGACTGCTTCTTACTCTTATTCAACGAATGAATCATCGCAGCACAGCGGTAATTTTTTTATTCCTTAATAAAACGCTATTTTTTAGTGTATTTTCTGATTTTTGTAAAAATAATTGAGTTTATACGAACTTTTGGGGTTTTATAGGTAACTGTATCTACTTTAAGCCTTTTTAATGTACTTTTGGACTTGTACTTGGAAGATTTTTGGTACGAGACTATTCTCAAGTATTTAATACCTCAGAATCACCTAATGATATCACAACGTGGGACCCCTTTTCCTGAAATAGACTTTCACGAAGCTTCTTTGAAGTATGTGAGTTTATTGCCAATCACGGTTGTCGAAGCATTGGGAACAGATGTGATAACCAATCACTATGTGCAATATTTAAATAAGGAATCAACCAGGTTATCTTGTTTGAACAATTCGGTGATCTCTGTGCCGCCCCACGCATTACAAAAGAATACTAAGATCGATCAACTACCAGCATCTTCGATCAAAGAAATGTCAACTTCCCCTAATTCTTCCTCAAGATTTCCCTTGTGGCAGTACAAGTATGACGGGGAAGATAAAATCTCTCACATAAAATTTGATTCTAGTTATACAAATAAACCTGCAATCTCCAATGAATTTATGAATGGAAATTCTCCATCAGAAGTAGGTGTTTTTTCAAGCTATGAAAGTGCAGGCGAAGATAAATCGGAGGATATAAAAGTTGCAAAAGAAAACTCCACACAAGAATCTTCTCAAGATGTCGAACAAAAGTTTACTACAATTAGTCTACAGCCAAGTAGCGACGAAACGAACAATTCGGAGTCTTCAGCTAAAGTGAATAATGACAGAAACGACAGTTCCACAATAAGTCATCCACTGAATGGAGTGTTTACAAAAGCAACAAATGCTAGCGACGGTTATTCCAGTTTGGATAGTATCTCTACCACAGAATCTCCATCTTATGGTCCATTTCTTGACAATCTGTTTTCACACCTTCAAGGGTGGACTCGCTTACACCCTGATGCTATTTTAATGGCGACGGAAATCCTTTCCACTTTAGCTGCAAGTCGAATTCCACTTATCACGTCTCTTTTGCTGGATCCAGGATTAATTTTACAGCCGTCCTACCAGTCATTTACATCTTTGCTCAACAGAATCCGTGCAGAGCTTGACCAATACTTTAAGTCCAACAGTGCGATTATTTGTGAAGTATGGAATACAATGAATGTCAAAGATTCGCAACAACAACGAAGAAATTCAAGAAATTCTGCTATCGGTGATTCGTTATTTAGTTTTAGTGATGACGCATCGTCAAATTCTTTCGGTGATAATTTTGCAGATAACATAAGAAAGAAGATTAGTAACAGTGGCTCAATTGCAGCCGCATTTTCGCAAGTTTTTCAAAGAAAAAGCGGGTCATCATCTTTATTAGGACATAACGAAATGTCAATGGTACATAGCGAGAGTGTACAACCTGTCGGAAGTCAAACTTACAGGTAATTTACCTTTATATTGCCATTTCCGTAATGTTTATTTTGTACATCATTTTTAGAAATTACAGTTTCTACAATATTTTTCACTCTATTCCCTATAAAATTGTAAAAAGTGCATTTTAAGATATTTTGAAATGATTTTTTCTTAGATATGTCAACAAAAACACTACCTCCCCGCCGACAACAAGAGAAAATTTCGAAGCGGCTAAAGTAATGGCTAAAAGGGCAATATTCTTCACCCACTGGCTTTTGGAGCTAGGAGCTATCGCACAACAACTCTGTTGGAAATGAAGCACAGAATTATTTTTTCGGTTGTTCTTGTTATGTAGTTTAATGAGTTTAATATCCGGTGATGTAGGAACTGCAGATTTTTTGTTCAGTTTATTTGTTTAGTACATTTGATTCGCTGTTGTACCTTACCTTAAATCTACACCATATTGTAATGGACCCAAGTACTTTTTGTTCATTTATTCAAATATTATATTTAACTAATCTACTATTATATATACCATGTTATAATAACTAACATAATTTATTACTCAGAGTTCATATAGATACACGAGAAAGAGAAAGAAGTAGTAGTATACCTAATTCATGACAAATGAAGCCAATTAACCTACGTTGTTTTTAAAATATTTATTATTGATCATGCATTTAGACAACTTATTTATATGTTTTACTTATAAGTATTACTTATCTACTTAACAATGTTAAAATATAATTTAGCGACTGTAGGTACTAAATATACGTTAATAACCCAGATATACTTAATTGTTCTTAGTATTTACTCAAATAAAATAGTTTAAATGTAGTGCAGTACCTGGTATTAGTTATTGTAGTGTAATTAATTTAAAATAATTTTAAGTTGTGTTTAGAAATTCGACAAAGCGACACAATTGGTTGTAATTATCGGTCACAACGGTAGTAACCCTCAGAGGAAAGAAGAATATTAGTTATTATTATTAATTGTAAGACCATAATATGTTGAACCGGTTGGAAAATCCTATGATTTGTCATAATATTTAATTAATAACGTGTAATAGCTGATAACGCATAAAAATGTTTGATTTTAAGTGACCTGCTATTCCTTGCACAAATACAGCAATGGCCAAAACTGATACATGTTTCGTTTCACACATACATGCTGATAACTACTGTAATATTCGAATATCTAGTAATAGTAGTAGTAAAATTAAGTAATGTGATTAAGAATCTAAAGTAGTTACTTATTAGAAATGACTACCTAAACTACCTATGTATTTGTTAGCTGCTGAGTACGACAACTATACAATAGACACGTACATTAATTTATTAGTAGCTATAGTTGAAGTAGCTAGAAACAAACAAAAGTGTTCTGTGAACTGACAGTAAAGTAAAGTTTAAAATAATTATTCAACTATCAAATCAAAGTTTACATTTACAACAACATAAACTACTACCACTATTATTGTTATGCCGTTCTTAATCGCAACAAATGTTTCCTAAAATGTATTTTAATATTTATATCAATCTGTTGTCTATCTGTTAACGAAAGGAAGAAGCGTGGATAACAAATAACTTACTGTGTATTACTACTATTTATCCTATGATATGTGCAAAATATAATAAACAGCAACAATGGCGTAACTTTAAAATCCTGTTTTTTGAATTCCTCATTTGATTGTTTCCGGTTTTATAAAGAATCTTCTGAATGTAGCCATTCTTCCATAATAACTCATAATGTTGAATAATCAATTTTCATTGTATAGTCAGTAAGTGCGCATGTGATCATTTAATAGGTGGTTATTGTAGTTAGGTATTTATTGGGTCTCTGGCCTTAATGTTTTAGACTGAAATTAATTCGGGTACGAACAATAAACGGATACACGCACGGAATCGTTTAATTAAATACCCCATGTTAAATATAGCCATAGCTTTGTGTAGCTGTGTGTGGAATTGATTATTTTATTCATACGATAGAAAAATTCCTTGAATTGTACTTTGGGTCTGAAGTATTTAGCACACAAAACTTTTCAAGGTGCAAATTATTGAAGAAAGTAGTTTTCATTTGAATAGATATCGGTACAAGACAAAATAATTATTGTTCGTTGCTTTTCAAGAGCTCTGGTCAATAACGTTTGCTTGTAAATGAGAAATACTCATCCACCCTTGTATGATACACCTTTTTATTACACATGCCAACTTGTCTGTAAGGAGTAAGAACAGAAAAGAAATACGCTTTTACCACTTTAGAATAATTCCTTCTACGGTTAGCAATATTCAATAAACCTACTGATTGCTATGTATATGTATTTATTAGAAATATAATTTTTCATTACATTTTAGGAATTGTTTTTGTCACATCGTTAGTCTCATGCAAAAATTATTTGATACCTTTTTTTATATTGAAATCAAGAATATACCCTTTGAAGACAAAAGCATGAAAATACATATCAATATTTTGTGATATTACAAGACAAAATATTTTATAGTGTCCTTCATCTAGAAAAATTGGCGAAAAAAGTGACGAATGACAGATTTTTTTAATTCTTACCATAAACATTCAAATACATGTATTTTTCAGTAAAAAAAAGTTTACATATGAAAAATGAAAACGTTTACATCCCTCGCCTTGACCGATTTGAAATGGTGGCCAGCATAATATTCAATATTAAATTCCATATTGAAGTATTAGATCCAGTTTGCAAAAGAATTGTCGCTTGAGTAAAATCTTGAGACTACTATTCGACATACTTATAATTTATAATATTCCATGAGTGTTTTACAAGAGGTTTGTGTACATAAAAATACTTTAAATATTCTTAAAGTAAATAATATCTATCTGCTGACTATTGTGTTGCATAAGGCGTATTTAAGTCTACGTAAAAACATTTAGATTTAATGTAACAATATTCGACACTTATTCTTTAAATATTTAGTGTATTGACTTGGAGTGTCGTGTCTAGTGTCTTATTCGTGTCAATCGCGTCATATTATTCTACTCACATTCAGTCAACTACCAATCCGCTATGTAAAATCATTACAATGTATTTCTCTCTGTTAAATTTTATGTAGCGTGACAGCAATAAATTACCTACTACAATCCGAATGATGTGTAATATACTTTGTAAATTTTAAAAACTACGGACTTAATACCAACTTGTAATAAGACTACCAACTTGCAAATACAGGAACAACCATACTGGGCATATGTTCTAAAAGATCCAGTGTTGAGATACGTACAAAGTTTGTGCAAGGTGTTTTTATGAATAAATTGAAATGCCTTAGCGTCCTTTACGGAGCCCCCCTTGCCACTTGGGATGGAATAAGTTGACAACTGTGACGTTTTACAAGCTTGTAGAAATAAAAAGTGATTAAGCGTAGAGTAGACTGTAGAGTTTCAAAACTTCCAGTAGTGTAAAGAGGTTTAAATACAGCATTGATGGCGTTATTTATTGTTCTTGTGTCATGTATACACACAAATCAATAGCGAATACCTTTCTACAACTTTAAACGGGGACATTTCAATATTACATTTGAAACTAAACAAAAAAGATAGATTTTTCAATTGTTTCAAAAAATTTCAACAAAAAATTTCTTTGTCATACAAATATTAAGAAAAGAATAGTAACATACAAGTTTTTTAAAGTTTTGGAATTTTAAAGTGGATTTTATCATTCCAAATGATTCCGTTTCCGAATTTTGGAAATATCTGGATTTTTCTTACAATATCTTTAATAGCAGCACTACTTGTGTCGAGCAGAAATGTTTCGGCACAAGATGCGGAAACGACAGATCCTCCTGCTCAACAAGAAACTGGATCTGAAAATACTGTGGCACCTGAACCGGTTTTGACAACCACGGAAGAGCCAACAACTACAACAACAGAGTCACCAGTACCCACGATTCAAATTGGTAAATTCATTTTTATTACAGTAATTAAATAAATTACCTTTCCTAAATTTTTGGAGAGGTATATTATACTCTTTTTCGTCTGCATTTCATGTCTACGTAGTTCAAAAAGCTAAATCCATTGGTCAAGAAATTCTTTTCAACTCTACTTTCTCAATACCTCGACATAACAAAAGTATCAATTGAAAATTGTTTCAGGAAAATTAAGCTTACTTAGGAATAGTAACTTTCTTTAATATCAGTATTCTTTAAATGTATACTTAATTATTACCTGTACAGTTTGCCCTGTTTAATTAGATTTTAATTGTTTTCCTTACTTTTTCCTTATTGGAAGGTGTTTCTACATTATTATGCTCAGCACAAGCATTCTCTCCAGCTACAGGAAAAAGGGGCAATATGAAATTTTTTATTTGTGCATTATTAATTCTGAATTTTTAATACTTCAAAATTAATTGTGCCCCATGTCCTATTCGGAGTTCTAGATACGCCCTTGTCTACATAACTATGGTCTTAGCCTTGGTCTTAGCGTACGAGATAGGTACGCTACGTTATAGCTATAGTGCAAAGTTAAATTAATTAATGCATATATTATATTTATTATGCAAGTTTGCATAATAATGTAATAAACGCATAAAAATATGTTTTAGGCATATTTTTAGGTATTTTATTTGGCTAAGAAGCAATTGTTATCATATTAACTCTACATATCACTATATTGTATCAATATATCACAAATCGTTTTCTGTATAAATTAAAGAATGCATGTTGACGTGATATGAGGTACAATTAGCTTTAGCCATATATGAGTTGCCCTCAGCGTTATTTTTATGAAACATCCATCATTATTTTGTTTTCGTTGTAGCTGAGATAAGTTTTAATGTTTTGTACAAAAGTTTTCCTGCAAAAATATTTTTAAAACAAGCCAATCCTTTTCAGAAGCATTTCTTGCCTTTTCTAGCCCAATATAAAAATATAAAGATTTCAGCAATTACTATCTAGTAACATTTTTCCTCAGACACAAATATGTATGCAGCTAGAGATAACTTTTTAAGTAGACTGTGTACGTGTGTACTGTACACTGTGTACACTACAGTGAAACCTATAATACAGATATGTCATATCCAAAGGTGTGCGAGAAGTATCAAGATATTTCGTACGTGTTGGTTTATAGAGCTTAATAATGTTATTAAAATTAGATGGGCTACATACAGTAATACATTATTCAAGACTTAAAGACTCATACGATCGATTTTTAGACCACGTAATATCTTATAGAGCCTTTTTGTTTGTTTCTGTGTGTCTATCAATAATACTATAATATTTAGCTTGACAGAAGCAGCTAGAAAAGCATCCATTCAAATCCTCAATAACCACTTTAGTAGTCTACAAGTCTACATAAATAATTACATTATATAGTAACATGAATATTATATTGTTATTAAACATTTTTTTCATTTTGCTTAAAATAATTTATTCTATTACACTGACCGACAATGAGTCTATTAATGCTGTCATATTTTGTTTATAGCATTGATAATTAGTAAATTATTTTCCCCCTGGAACAGAGTACACAAAATTGACACAATTTAAATACTAATAGTCACGAAATTGATTTTTTGCTTAAAATCCTCCAGTGGTCACAAAATTGATTCTTCTGCTATAAAGTCAAAATGATTACAAAATTGATTCGTTTGGTTTCAATACTGACGAGTGTCACAAAACTGATTATTTGGCTTTATAAACTCAACGTAGTTATACAGTACCTGGGGGATTCTTTTGATTTGAATAGTATAAATTCTTTGGAGAAACGACCTCGTAAGGTCTTCGTAGGTTTTCTTGAAATGCTATGAGTTTAAAACTTGTCGTGTTAATTTAAAATCTACTTGACTTTCTCTCATGTACAAACATACATAACTATAGGACAAAGTCGATGTAATGGACATGAAATGAATATTGAAATGCTGTCTGGTTTCATGCATCTATAATACTTTTCATATTATTATAGAATGCATTTACGTATTCTATGTTTGTATGAAAGGGGCGTGTAATTTTCGTCGTAAGCCATTGAGAATGAAACAAAATTATAATCAATAAAAATGAAAACCTTTCCTTATGTCCTTTAGTGTTTTATAAATATGTGAATAATTTTTGTCCATCTTGCAGCTTACTTTTACCAGGAAACCAATACAATGAAAATATTCGATGCTGCCGTTGATTACGTGCGAGAAAATTTTGCAGATATGCGTATTCTTACACCCATGAAAATTATGTCAGAAGCAGGCAATACTGCTGAAAAATGTATGTTCCATTATTTAAATTACAATCAATTATTACAGCTATTATTACTTTGCAATAATTTTCAATTAAAAATTTATCATTTTTGACTTTGCCACACACACAGTATGCGGTGATATGAAAGGGCAAAAGCCAGATTTCATATTAGATTTCACCCGTCAGGGCGATCCCTCAGAACCAGTGAAGAAAATGGCTCGGGGTATGAGAATGCCGACTATTGCAGCAACTTTTGGCCAAGAGGGAGATGTCAAGTTAGAAATCTAAAGATATAGTTGCTATAATGAAAACGATTTCATTTTTTCATTGTTAAGGCGTACAAAATGGCGAAAAATTATCCATTCAAATACAAGGTTTCTATACAAAGGGTGAAAAGGGTGAAAGGAAGCAATTGTCAATTGCCCCCTTCCCGAAATTTACACTGAACATATTTTGTACTCTTTTTTTGCTAAAAATTCATTTTCTTGTCCTTTTTATCGCTGTTTCCCCAACTCCGAAATCGTTTTCTGTATACGGCCTTGAACAAAAATACAATTTTTCGATTGTTGTTAAATATTAAATATTTAACGTTTACAGAGAATGGAGAGGTTTAAATGAAATGGAAGATTATCTTATACAAATTTCTCCTCCTGCGGATCTTGCTGTTCAAATTATGAGAAGTGTTGTCGATAAAATGGCCATGACAAGTGGAGTTTTGCTGTTTGATGAAGAATATGGTAATAAAATCAATTATATTAATTTCCATAGCTTAAAATTATTATTCTACTAATTATTACTCTGAAACACATCAATTGATTTTTAGAAATGTATCACAAATACAAGTCTCTCCTTCAGAATATGCCGTGTCGGCATTTGCTAACGAAAGTCTTAAGGGATACTCCAGCCATCAGGAGACAAATTGACAGACTTGTTCATGTGGACATTGCCAATTATTTCATTGCTGCTCATGTTGACGAGGTATTTTACCTTCTGATATCGGATATCATATTAACAAATTATTTTGAATAATTGTACTTCAAATATTTAATGGAAGTCATATTTTATAGATTACAGAATATCTTGTTGAAGCTTCTGATCCTGATTCGAAAGATGGTCCATACTTTAGTGACGAGTTTGCATGGTATTCAATGTCATTGGTAATGTCCTTAATACAATAACTTTATTTTATACAGTTTATTTAATATACAAATAGCAAAAAAAAATTTTTTATTAAGAATATAATTTAAAAAAATATTTTGTAGGACAAAGGGTATCCTTCGTGTGTTGGTTGTCGAATGAATACTTCTGTAGTTCACATTCAGCCTGAATTCATATACAAAAGTCCAAAGAGGAAAGCGTATCTTGATAGAATCGGAAAAATTCGCACGACGAGTCTGACAGAACTTTTCTACTTTGATTTTGCTGTTGACGCGATTATTTCCGTTGGGTAAATAAATATTCAAAGAACAATTCTCATCTCAGTCTGAAATGTAGATTCAAAAAAATCTTATGCAATATTTTTTAAACATGTTAAGAAAAATGAAAGTAGAAGGAACATGGAAAGAACCTCCGACGGTTCCATGTAATGATATCGAAAAAAATATTAACGCAAAGAGTGACTACATGGTTAACCTGAAAGATGCATTTAGAGAAGTTGCTGGAGAAAGAGGTTCTAAGCAAGACAACATTCTTGGAGGATTTCGGATTCAACAAAATGGAGCGTCATATCCCATGTTTACATTGAAACTGGAGAGAATGGAATTCTACGAATATTCTGCAAGGCCCTTCAAAACAGAATTCGCTGGAAGATGGGTCCCCGGATTCGACAGTGATCAGCTTTTGACAAAAGAAGGAAATGTGTTGGACAAACATGTAGCTCTAACAGTTTTCAGAGTGGTGACAGTTGTAGTAAGACTCTTTTATATTTTCTATAAACAATATTTTTATATTATTCTATTGTAGGTTAAAATAATTATTTCTAAGATACTCATTTTGAAACTAATAATTTTCAAATAAAGTCAAAATGGTTTCAATGATTTTCTATTTCTAATTCACAGCAAGCTCCATTTGTGTACAGAAATGAATCTTGCATCGAATCCAAGAAAGCAAAATACGCATCCAATGAATGTTTTACGGGTTATTGTATCGATTTGTTTAAAGAAATCGTGAAACAGCTTCATTTCAACTGGACCATAAGAAATGTTTCCGACTATGGCTACATGGCTGAAGAAGAACCTCATGAATGGAATGGAATGATCAAGGAACTTCAAGATAGAGTAAATGACAATTACAAACTACAAAGCAAAAAATATAATATAACTAGAAAATTTAAATTGTGGAACATTCCAAAAAATGGAAACCCTAAATTGAAAATATGTAATAACTTTTTATTTAACGATTTTTTCCAATTTAGAGAGCGGATATTGCTCTTGGTGCCCTTTCCGTTATGGCGGAGCGAGAAAGTGTCGTTGATTTCACGGTGCCCTACTACGATTTAGTTGGAGTTTCAATTTTAATGAAAAAAACAAGAGCCACAACATCACTCTTCAAATTTCTCACTGTGCTGGAAAATGATGTGTGGATGTGTATTTTGGGTTCCTACTTCATAACCAGGTAATCTTATAGACATTTATAGATTTGTGTGTTGTATGTGTAGTTTTATAATATATTGTTCAAAATGATTATTTTTCTAGCTTCATAATTTGGATTTACGATCGTCTGAGTCCTATGAGTTATCACAATAACAGCGAAGCCTATCCTAATGAAGAAGATCAACGTGATTTCAACTTGAAAGAGTGCTTGTGGTTCTGCATGACCTCATTAACACCTCAGGTTTAAAAACACTTTAAAATTTGAAAATGCATGTAAAATTTTGAAACAGTTAAGTGTGTTGTTAAAGTGAATATAATAATATTTTTGTTAAAAAGGGAGGAGGGGAAGCACCGAAGAATTTATCTGGACGAATCGTTTCAGCAATTTGGTGGTTATTTGGATTCATTATAATTGCTTCGTACACTGCTAACTTGGCAGCCTTTCTGACTGTGTCCCGTTTGGATGCACCTGTTGAATCCCTGGAAGATTTGAGCAAACAATATAAAGTACAATACGCTCCCGTTATAGGAAGTCCAGCTTGGATATATTTTGATCGTATGTCCAAAATCGAACATAGATTTGTAGAGTAAGTTTTGCCAATAAATTAATAATTCATGGTAGCAATTTAAATATTTTAACGTGGCATAAACAAATCGGAACGCTTAACATTTTAAACGATATACTAGCAAGAAATACTGACATTATTTTATAATCTTATAAAGCGTTTGGGCAAAAATGGTCCTGAATGACAGCGTATCGGATTATGAAAAAGCCCAATTGTCTGTTTGGGAGTTTCCAGTCAGCATGAAGAATTCAAAGATTTTCGAAGCGATGCAGGAAAACAGTCCACCCAAAACTTTCATGCAAGGTGTCAATCGTGTTCTTGGTTTGGATAACTATGCTGGAACTGATCAATTTGCTTTACTAGGTTTGAAATTACAATTTACTTGTATGTATATTTATATCAGGATGGAAGAGAATCCTAGATATAATATTATAATGTCGGCTACCCTGTATTTATGTACTTATATATTATATTCTAACTTTACCTATGTAAATGGGATTTTGTGTTTTTATTAAGCCGAGGCGACTGACGTAAAATATCAAAAATCTATTAACTGTATGTTTAACCAAGTGGGTGAAGAATTCTCAAGAAAACCTTACGCCATCGCGGTACAAAAGGGATCACCCCTGAAAGAATCATTTTCCCACATGTAAACTTTTACGATTTAAACGATTTAAAAAAAATGATAAGCAACTTATTGGATTGCATTTCAGAAAATCGCAAATGCTTAATTTAAAAAATGTGTGTAACTTTTGATGTCAGGATTTTGAAACTCTTGAATCAGCGAAACTTGGAAACGATGAAGGAAACATGGTGGTCGGAAAATCCTTTGACGATATGGTGTCCAAGGGATGATTATCAATCGGATGGTATTAGCATCCACAACATTGGTAAAATTATATTATTTTCATAAATTAAAAACTGTTTTACACTTTTTAAAACTTTGAAAAGACAATTTTAAAATTATGTGACAATTGTGTGACAACTTTTCCCAGGCGGTGTTTTCATCGTCATTTTTATCGGAATCATAATGGCGTGCTTTACACTGATATTTGAGTACTGGTGGTATCGTAAACGAGATGTTAGTGAAGAAGAATCTGAAATGGCATTGCCAACTCCGAAGCAATTCGTGTCTTACTTTGCTTGCAAAGAACGAACAGAATTTGATGCAGACATGTAATTATTTCATTCACAAACATTTATAAAGCTATTTTAAAATTCAATTATTGAATATTTATTAATTTTTTTTGCCAAACCAGGCCCAGAAACCGTCCTGTTATTAATGAAGTTCAGCCACCCTGGTAAAGTGTATTGCCATTGTCAAGAGGCATCATACAAAATCATTTATTAAATTGTGGACACTACTTACTACATAATGTTCTACAGAATAGTTACATAGTATATACCAACCAACCTACATTACTGTCATAAATTATATGAAATATATATGTACTAATAGCACAATACCCACTGAATTATGCTTTCTAAATATTTTAATTGTGTTAATTAAAGTTAACGATTGATTAAAATCGTCAACATAACATGAAGTGCATTTGGCACAAAATGTAATTTTTTGATTGTATTCATGTTTATTTTATATTTTACATGTGTTGTTTTTAAACATTAAAAAACATTTTTGATCATAGCCAGCAGAATATTAGATATTAGTGTATTGTTTGGTGGTCTGGTACACTGTAATTTGTAATACAATCTGATTGTACCTGTTGTACATAATACATAATATATTATGCATTACTTAATGGGATTAACCTTTTAGATTTGGATTTAGACAGCACGTGGCACTGACAAAAATATTTGGATGTGTATTTATATATTCTAATAATTATGTAGTTTTATGTATCAAGTAATATAAAGTATGAGCACCTGAAGACTATATGTATCCCTAAAAGCACTTCATGTGATGCTAAATGGCATAATTTACTACATTCGGTTTAATGAGACTACCTAAGCCTTATACCTAAGTCAAATCACAAAATTGCAATATGAACGACCTACTTGCTTGAGACTTTTGGACTGTGTACAATGCACTCATTGTCGGCTAAGGTGCTTTTCCGTATTTGACATAAAAATGGCAGGGCTTTTAGTGGATTTAGTGATATAGATAAGCAATCGACAAGAAAAATAAACAACTACAGTCAATAAGTCAACGAACGGATGTGTCATATAATAAATAATCAAACCTGCTATGTAATTGGTAACATAATGTAGTGTGCAGTAAATAGTGTAAATGTTTAAGAAGAATGTTCAAGCACACAGAAAATAATATTGCAAGCCCAAATATTATATGTTAACCCTTTTTGCTTATACTGCAATATTATGCTTATACTGCAATATTATGCTACGTACTAAGTATCTATGTACAATTGTACCACTTTACCCTGCTGCATGTTGTGTTGCTTATTGTCATATCATAGCATGCCCGTATTCAGGGGGGGCAAACGGGCAATTGCCCCCCCCCGAAATCCGAAAAGAGGTTATTTTGCCCTGAAAGGTCAAAAAATCGGAAAATTTTTCGCGCTACACGCGAATTTGATGAATTTTAGGTTGATTTTGGCTTAAATTTGCACAAATTTTTCGCGCTGCGCGCGATTATTGATACATATGTACTAGAGCGTCTAGAGGGTCGCCTTTTTCCAGCCCAACCCTATCTGGCTCCTCGAACATGCCAACCCAACCCAGCC
>JAQFYB010001884.1:0-28566 GCA_034694085.1 Pogonognathellus longicornis
ATTTCGACGTAAATTAACGTTATGCATGTAGACCCTTGCCCTTGTGCAACAGATTTAGCTGTGGTTTTGACTGGACTCTGCTACTTTTTTATTTGTCTTATCAAATCTTGAACCAAATTAAGATTACTATCTTTTTACGGTCCCCAACAATTTCCTTAATTGAATCATACTGAACATTGAATGTTGAATAGACTTCATAAATAGTCTACTGTTTCGTTTACTTCTTTCTACAAATTGTTGAAGAAATATTGTGGAAATAATACTTGAATTGTATTTAGGTCTCAAGTTATTGATGATATTTAACCAGTATTTTTATATGGAAGCATATGTAGTGTGGATCAGTACAAGTCATTTGGAAAAGCTATTGGGGTAGCCAGTAACAATTTGAGTGTATCATTATCATTAGTCAAGTTGAAACAGCACCTGGTACAGAAACGTCTGGTAATAAGTAAACTAGACAGTTCAAATTAATTTAAGCACATTACCTAGTTGAGTATTTCTCTGCTTATCTGTACTAACATTAACATCTTGCATGGTTCTGTACCAGAAGAGTACAACTTAATGTTGTATATACTGATTTGAGTACTAAGAAAGAAAGATTAACTGTCTGTTGTACTAGCATTTGTATGTGTAAACTTAATCCCTGCTCATAATGTAGGAAAGCGTCTTAAATTTCATTCGATAAAGATTGTTGTCTATGTGTGTTTTAACTAACAAGTCTCAAGTGTATGATATGATCATTGGAGGTTGAGGAAAATGAAAATTCTCCATATTTATTTATCGCTGTATCTGAAGTCTGAACAAAAGCCATATTGGTAAAGTATTATGAGGTGGTTTCCTCCAGAGACTAAAGGCAATTGGAGTAGAAGTGTTTGCTTGCACGTGAAAAATGTCTCTGAGTGAATCTGTGGATGAGATTATGTGGGACAAATAAAAGTGGTAGTCGGCAGTTTATATAAGTGGCAGTTGCCACATAGCAAGTGAAGCGAAGCTACGAAAAAGCGCCCACACACTTTACTCGGTTTTGTTTATCACAACATTCTACAATAAAAGGTTTAGAGAATCCACTCTTTCTTGGTAGTTTATTCCTACTGTTGCTTTTGAGTGTATGTAAAGTAAAGAAGAGATTATTTTATGCTCACGTTGTCTTGTCGCTTCTTGAACATATCAATAAGACAATCTTATCTTGAAACTAACGCAACGTGGGCTGTAAGTGTAGTCCTCACGCTTTCAGTCCATCAGTGCGTGAATAATGTGTCAAGTACCTAAGCCAGTTACGTAAGGCTTGGAATGGACTATGAGCTGTGTACTATGCAATAAAAGGATAAGGTACCCCTGTTCTCGGCACTTGGAATTCGGAGCAAGAATACACAAATACCAAAAAGAGTGATGTGCAAGTAGTTGGTTTGGTTGGGAACACAAAGCTGAGTTAGAGTTACAGCAGCGGAAGATGGAACAAGGCAATTCCATTAAAACTTTGACCCTTCGCCTTGCTCCAGCTCTGACTTTCATTGCTGATCAAAGTAGATCTTCTGTTCTGCCTTGACTCTGAATCTTCTCTCGCCGTTCTTCTAAATAAGATGCTTGCTATTCATACATTTCCAGTCTGATTGCCTTTTTTGTTTATGGACTTTGTAAGTATTGCCGACCACCACACTCCAGTCGTCGGCACTCAGCTCCTCGCTCCTCCAACTTCACAAGATAATCAAATCTCAATTCCGTCAACTCCACTCACAAATCAAAACACATACAAAAAACAAAAACGAAAATGTCAAAATCCTTTTTTACTCATGTTTATGGAGTGTGGAACCATTGCCATAATTCACACGTACGGGCAACTAATGCATAAGCAAAGCACACTGCTATTTCTATAAATGTAAATCATATTCATGATGCATTCTTTTACACTTACAGACTTACAGCAACAAGAACATCATACTTAGGGTTTATATAAATGCATAGTACAACTCCTACTTAAAAACATGTATTAAAGCACTGGAATTTATATTTATGGTATAGGTATAATCGTTGAAATATTGGCTCAATAAATGTAAATTCTTCCGTGAAATATTCTTACAAGAACCGCTAACGACATTGATTGTAATTATCATCTTAAAATGACCGTGAATTCTAGAAAAAGTAATAACAAGGTCGACTCTGTATGTTATTTGTAAGAATCGAACCGAACAAAGCGATAAAAGATGTTAATCACGCCATGCTACATGCTACAAGTTAATCCATGCAATCAATTCCTATTCGTTAAAAGTTTTACAGTTGCTTTATACTTAATTGCTTCAATTATGTTAAAAATTATTCACGCTAAATCTTGAATGGTTGAACAAGCTGAGTCACACTAAATATGATTCATGAAACCCACTTTAGTTTGTTATTGACAAGCGTTTCATCGAATCCTTTTAACTTTAGTACAAGTGATTGTTAATGCGTTGTAACTTATAACTTACACTTAGTGTCACTGCAAAACTCTTAAAAAGCAATTAACAATATTTTATTAGGGTTAAGGAGAATTGATTGACAAACTACCATTCATGAATCATATCTGTCATAGATCATAGAGGAATGCATTTTTGTATACAATTGTTGTAACATGATCTTCCGTGTGTTTATATCACTGTTATGCAACGCATTCACATAACACTCAAGGGTTTAGCATGGGGAGATCGAAATTCTTCAGTAAAAGATACTGTGGATGTAATGGCACAATGGAAGTGCTACATTCAAGATCTTGTAATGCATGAAAGTGTCAAATGTTTAAACTATAAACACAGCGTAATTTCTAAATACAACTTAATGTAACTGACATAAATTATCATTACTTTTTCAGAAGGAAAACACAAAAAGTTTTGGCTGAATTACAAAGGGTAGATTACTCTCATGAGACTGTGTTTGCCTTATTTCTTTAGCATTTAATGCGTGTTAAAGATAAGTCGTTAATGTCGCAATTAAAATGATGTACAGGAAATGAAACTGGGAATTAAAAGTGTAACAAAAATGAACTCGTCTGAAATGCAAGCAATTATTCTTCATTATGCTATTGGAGCATATTAAAATTCAATGGATAAGATAAACGCAAGCATTCACCGGAATTTTCCATTGCATGAGCATGGAACAGGGAACAGCACAAGGCATGTTGTGAGAGAATGGCTGCATCGAACAATCCGTCTGGAATTTACATAAATTATAATTTCTCCATTCCATTGTTTGAAAAGTACTTTAATGTACGAGAAATGCAAATTACACGGTATACAGGGAAGAACAAACATGCTCTGGTCGTTTTGCAAGAAACTGGAATGTGTAACTTAATCTTAAGTGTAAATACGAGCTTTTGACAAACATTATAAGATTTTAGTCCATTGTTTCAATTTGGGATAAAAGTATGGGTATCTCTATACGTATAAAATATAGGTATGTAGGTAAGTTTTAGGAAGAAGGGGTTGAGTGTAAATCTTGACAACTCCAGAGCAGGAAGGTAAACAATAGCAACCTGCTCATTACACTTTTCATTGTCTAATTATCTCATTCTCTTTTGCATAATTCACAACATGCCCACAATGTAGCACTCGAGACTAGAGCTGACAAATAATATTACAACAGCCGTAAATTCCTATTGTGAGTAGTGACAGTGACAGTGACTGAGGCATTTTAAGAATACATAGAGATACCTGTAGACTACAGCTATTTGGTATACAATTGTGTTTTGTTTAGATAACAAGTGAGATCTGCTCTAATTAATTTCAAAGAACATGTTTCGACAGTATGGAAAATCTGTTAATTAATGGAAAGCAATACGTCTAGTTTTTGTTCCAACATTATCAAATGAAAGTAAAATTACTAGTACTCACTCAAGATGTAACAAAACACAAAGCACATTGAAAAGTATTATTAGAGTTCTTTAAATCTACTTTATGTAAGCATAAAGCATCAGATCACTGGCGTAGCCAGGGGGAAAGGGGGCAATCCCTCCCCCCCCCGAAATCCGGAAAAAATTAGTATTTTGTACTGAAAGGGTAAAAAATCGCGAAATTTTTCGCGCTACGTGCAAAATTTATGTATTTTATGTATTTTTGGCCAAATTTGCTAAAATTTTTCGCGTTTTGCGCAAAACTGAGCACATAAAATATATTTCATGTTTTGAGTTTGCCCCCCGAAACCAAATCATGGCTACGCCCCTGCATCAGATATACCTAGTCAGAGATATGGGAAGAGGGTGAAATAACATTTGCTGTGCATCTCTCTCAATATGTAAATAAAATATGTACGTTTCTGCGTATACGTACACTCAGAAAACTGACTCGCAATGTCACAATGAGTGTATCTGTATCCTAACAATACACTTCTGACGGACGTAAATAAAGTTCTAATGAGTGAGGCAAAAACTAATTAGCAACCATGCCAGTTATTTAGCCTTGCTGAATTATGATACTATAGAAAGTGAAAATCATTTACTTCCTTCTTTTTACTGCAGCGTTTCAAATGTTTTCAGCTGACTAATTATCTGATCGCTAAAAGTTTTTCATCATTACTTTCAACAGATAAATCTCAAACAGTGTGGTTGAACACACATATTATGGTTAAAATTAGTTGTACATAGTGACACAATCATTAAAGCAGGTTCCCTTACAATAGAAATCGTATAGGACTCACAAGAAATTACGAACTGTAAGAAAAAAGGTGCTGTATATTATGTAGGTTTGTAGGTATCTACAATGATAATACAATGAAACAAAATAACATTATTATTTTCTCGATCTCACAGATCAGATTATTGATTATTAGATTGCGTAGATTTAAGATGGGTTATAATACTTATGTTACATAAGTTACATAAGTTATGTACTGCACTTATGTACTACACTTATGTACTGCAATTACATGTACAATTACATTAACTGACACTGTCTTATGTACATAGAAGTTTGAGTATTACTTTCACATCTGTTTGATAATGCTTCTATTTGCACCCTAAGGAAATAGTAACACCTTTCAGTCCCATGGACGATTACGACTACGATCTTCAATGTATACCATGGTACGAAGAGGAAAGAGTATAGCCACAAGATCCATGTTAAGCAAAAAATAGGTCAAGAGCTTTGTCTGTGTATATAGAGTGTATAATATACTGTGTAGGGAACTTATTCAGGCAATTGTAATGCTACCTACATTGCCTACTGGTATTTATATCGGATCTGCAATGCAAACCATAAATTTATTTAACCATAGGTTACACAAAGATAAAACGGTCGAATGAAAATCCGTGTTTACTATTTCAGTTGCCTTCTGTCCGTTTTGGTATGCTAAACGAAGTCAGTCTCAGTCAGAAGAACGTTTATTGCGTATATGCATATATATAAATGTAAGTCAAGTTAGTCAGACATTTCCCCGGGTATGACAGTAATCATATCTTACACAACACTTTGGATTATACACAAAATAAGTATGGTGTGATTAGATGGTTTTACTGTTACTTCTTACCAGCTTCTCTAGGTAGGTAATAATATAATTGTTTAATACCTATGTTATGTTATACATTGTGTACCAACAGCTAATTCATCAATGAACCAAAACGTTCTCTTGGCAGTTTAATCTTTATAACTATACGAATCATTTCCCCTGGACTTAATGCAACTGAAATTTATTTGTCATATTATGTGTGTAGGTGCTCCAGTTTCAATATCACTAGCTCACAAGCCGCATCCAACTTAAACCTCTAATACTTTCATGTAATTTCATTGGAAGCATTCAACTTTCTTTTGTAATCAATACCGTCAGTTAGTTGTACATGGATTTTGAGCACTTTATGCAAACACGAACGAACAACCAATCCCATGCAAATTCAACTAACTGTTTAACAAAGAACCAATTTGAGTGGGTGTCTGATTCTGCCAACATGTTGCATGTTACATTACATCACATCCTATATCTTAAGACGGCTAGGGTGTAAATCTTATTTTATCTGCATGTTTTATAGTGCCGATAATTCATACACCACGTTTATTACTATTATTAATGAAGTGAGCATTAGTTATTGAGATTAGAGCGTTTTATTATTGTCCATAGTCCGTCCAGTCTCTGCCTCCTTATTTGTTGTCCAGCTTTAAAAGGTAAATGAAATCGTAAAATAGTAAGAACAGAATGTCAAAAATAAGTAAGACGAAACGGTAAATGCAAATTATAAGCTATAAAACTTCTTATCACGTTAGTTTGGACATCAAGGAGCATCAGATCATAAAATACTGAAAAGAGTCACACAAAAACACATTTCGAGCAGCTATTGACGGTGTGGGTGGTTAAACTCAGTGAAGGTCTTTGATATAAACAATGTATGTATTAGCATTATGAATGAAGTATATAAAATGTAAGGAAGAAATATTCATGAAACATCTTCAGTTCAAAAGCTTATTGGCAAGAGTGTTTGCATAAACCAGAGTATTCTTCCTTAGAGTCTCTTTTTAAAAGAATTCAAGCACTTGCAATGTTGTACGGTAAGTATGGGGATTATATATAGTAAGAAAAGACCACCCCCGCAGTGTGTTATTCATTTGTTTGTTTTTTCCAAAAATCTATGGCTGCGTATAAAAAGCTTTCACTCAGTACATAAATTCATGTTTACCGTGGATAAGATTTGCATTTCGGTAATACATTTTTGCAGCATTTCAGCTTGTAAATGTCTCTTACATGAATTTGTAGCCAGCAACCTCTACGCAGTTCTACCAAATGGAAATACCACACTTATTGTTTGGACAAACACTTGTTTCATGCTTTTAGTAAAGAATTTCATCTATGCAACGCAGTATGAAAATGTCGCGTAATTCTGATGGCTAAAGATTAGAGCCATGACTTGGGTTGTGCAAATTCCGGGTTCAGATATCTGCTAAACCTTATTGTTAGTGATGTTGATCCTAATAAGCTTCCCTTTACAGAAGGATTTTTCAAAAGTAAATTCATAGTGACAAATCAAATTATGATTTTCAATGCGTATTTCATCATAAATCTACATTCTGTTCTATAGCCAACATCAGAATGATTTATTATCTCCATTTATGATCCTCCCTCTTCAATAAAGCTTTAGCCACAGCTTTTGTGGCTTTGGGTTCATTAAACAGCAGTTTCTCATAATGTCATAATAAATACATAATGGTCTCAAATGTTATAATTATTAACACATTCAATGAATTGATTTGATTTTGTTTATACGATGAATGAAGTATATCTTTGTGTGTCTGTGTGTTACTTGTACAAACAACTGCATGTGTAAACAAATGTAAACTTTCCCTTTACAGGGCAGTGGATTGTGATAAATGATGTATTGGAGCGTTTTAGCTGAAAGCGAAAGACCTTGTATAATACACCACATAAACATGCTTGTAAATATTTGTTTAGGTATGTGTGGTGTGGTTTTTACAGAGTGTGGTTAATAAATGTGTAATAATGAAATGCAAATGTTTTCTGGTGTTACATATTTAACTGTTAATTATTTACCATCTGATGTGGTCATTTTATTTCTTTCGAAATTGATAGTTGTATATAGGAGAGATAGATATGGTTGTCGATGTGCTTGTGTACACATACACATTACGTAGACATTTACCGAACCAAAAGACTTCACATACTAAAACCATAAACAACTCTACAAGTACATTTTCATAAGTGTGTCCACAGTCACCTACTACCGATATTTAACTGCAAAGTGTCTTGACTCCTAGAGGAAAAATATACGATTGTTTGTTGCACTAATAATATTTATTACTACATTTAGGTTGTTACTCTGAGACACTTTTTGACACTCATCGACTCATCCTTTATATAGGAGTGTCACAACACCCCAAAATGACATTACTACATACTTCATTTCATTTCAACATTATAGTACTCCTATCTTCTCATAACAACCCTGACTTCACACACACACAAACAGCACAAAATGTAAATGAAAGTTGACACCCTACATAATCATAAATACTATTCGCATGTCCTTACACATCCAGTTTTCTAAGGCACATTGTAATTACACAAACTACTGTGGATATTGGGCACACAAACATAGGACTATGACTACTAATAGAATCCAGAACACCATGAATCAACACAGTAACTAATTCTTACAATAATTAACATGCTCACAAAACGAATGCAGGCAGATGCAATCTCCAAGTAATTCTCTGACTGTGTGCAAGTAATTATTTGTTGTATATCACAATAGTAAATTAAAATAGGCAAATAACCTAAGTATACACTAATTATATCTATTCATTCTTCAACAAAGATACTAATCATGTTAACAAAAGAACGATACTTTTAACAACCTGCTTTTGAATATATAATCACATTGAAATAACTTAAGTACAATGTATTCCAACAAGGACAAATTGTTGTAAGAGTAAAACTCATTGGGAAAATAAGGAATGATTATTTATGCGTCTAATTATTTGTACGAACGTATTATGCAGTTTCTCTATTTTTCAAATGATAGTTCTCCGAACTAGTAAATACAAAACCTACACTGCTACTTACGCAAAATGAGTTGACAGGATTATTGGATCATCATCATCACTTTTACACTGGTTATTAAACAGGGAAAGACCATTGTGTCTTATTACGATTATGCATTTTGTTTTGTCTAAAAATCTACTGGGGACATAGCTGGGGCAGTTAGCGTAAATTAAGTCTATTGAAAATATTTCTACCTACCTACTTAAATTACCTACTAATATTATGTATGTGTATTGGAAAAACTACCAAATTTACCAAATTAATTAATTACTACAATAGAAATATTTACAAAATACATAACAATAACATGTAACCATTAATGTACATAATGTTGCCGTAAGTCTTTTACATGACTGTAATGTGTGTCTCCGTTAGGTACATTAGTTAACATTATTACTTGCCTACATAAGTTTCTTATTGCAGTTTACCCTTGCACTATTATAAAAAATTCCACAGACACAGTTCCATTCGTTGTCCTGATTTCTGTTAGCTAATTAAGAACAATAATTTACACAATCAACGCTTCACTAAGCTTAGACAACATATTTTTATAAATCTTGATTTGGAAGTGGGATACCCACGGCTGAACTTAGTGATATTTTACTTTGGTACGGTTGGAATGTTTGTAGATTTTTGGAAATACACACAATTGGAAATGTCTCAAATCAATTATCATTCAGTTCTTCAGGTGAAATTTTACTTAAGAGACGAGTTCAGGATTAATTTCACTCGTTCGGATCTTTATATGAATCGAATAACCAAGTCTGACTATTAAGTTTCATACAGTCTTGCATTTCCAGAGATTTCTTTCCGTCGTCTGAAACAACTGTCAAACACTTATCCGAACGCAAATTATAAAGTTGTGAATCCTTATATTCCCATTTATCCTTAGAGTGGATATGTTCACATTGAACCATTTGCACTGTATTTTGTTGTGCCCCAACACTGGCACATTCATTCTCTCGTCTTAAGTTTTGCTCCTTGCTTAGCATGAAAGTCTGTGATCAAATGAATACAAATAAATTACTCAAAAAATAGGAAAAAATAGAGTGAGACAATTAATGTGTTTCAGAAACATACCTGACTCGGATATAATGTGGAATGACATGGGTAAATACTCAATTGATATTCTTCTGATTCTGTATGTTGCATGTTATCAAGGCACTGATTTGTTTCCTCGTTTTTGACCTATTTTTTAAATAAACACAATATTTTACACTCAAGCCCCATTTTTAAAACGTTAGCTTTTCCAAAATTGAAAATTTCGGTGCAGTCGTATCTAACTAAGAAAACATCTTATTTGCATGCAGAATAACACTACAGACAAAGTAATTTTTATGGATTTTCAACTAATTCGTAACGTAAATTGTTTTGTTTCCTAGAAATTACGTAAGAGATTTACTTACTTGACCATATAAAAGCGAGCCAAATTGCATTTGGAATTTCTCCTTATATACGTTGTCTAAGAACCACCTAAAGCTCTTACAATTTGCTCGTTTCCGGAATGTAATCCGCTTGGTGACGTCTCCGTAGTCGGCGTACTGTGAAACAGAATAGTGACATTAAGAACCACTTTAGAATGACAACCAATTCACAAATGTCAGGGCTCGGAGTTTAATAGCTATACATTCATGGTAAACATACTTTGAGTTCTTTCCTATGGCTATAAAATAAATCTTTAAATTCGTCCATCCAAACTTCTGCAAGTCTTGCGGTATTTAGACCATGCGAATCGACATTATTAGGAAAGCTGTACGGATGAAAATTTCTAAATATATGGCCAACTCTTGAGCAAGGAATTACTTCGACAGAACCTTCGGTGACAACACAAAACAATAAATCAAAATAGTTCATTTTTAAGGTCAACATTTAAATAAATACAAATAAAGACATCATGATAAAAACTTACCTCCACACTGCCAAATCTGTAAAAAAAGAGATAACGTTTTATTTGGCATGTCCTTTCAATCAATCTTTTATAAAAGGACAAAATTAAATTATACAGTGTATTGAATTAATTATAAGGTGAAACTAACTCTGAAAGACATTTCAAGGTTCTCTCCTCCCCACAACTGCATGTCTGAATCATAAGATCCAATTTCCCAAAAATATTTTCTATCAATGGCAAAGAGACCTCCAGCCATTGTCGGGGAGCGAGTGGGAGAGTGATGGCTTTTCTTCCTAGTTGCTTCATATGAAGGAATATTAATCCATGTAAAGTGCCCACTCCATGTGAAACCTCCTATCTGGAAAAATTCTCCATTTCCGTGATAATATTCCATAGTTTTATCATCAATGACATCAATAATGGGGCACACAACAGCAGTGCGTTCTTCTTTAATTCGTGCTAACATCGGTTCGGCCCTGTCAAAACGTCAACATTTTATTTACACAATCGATATACTCCAGTACAGAACAAATCAGTATTCATATCCATGATTTTCACGGTAGACATTGTTCACATACATACGCATACATTAAATAAAAGCTTTATTTAACTTACCACATTTCGCCACATTCCACATGAGCATCCAAAAACGCTATTACGTCACCAATGGCCAAATGAGCTCCTATCATTCGCGCACGAATAAGGCCGGCTCTTTGTTTAAGTCTTACAAGACGAACTTTACCAAAGGGATACTTCGTTGCTATATATCGATCAAGCTTTCCCTTCAAATCTCTATGATCACTGAAATCATCCACTAAAATAATTTCTTCCAGATATTTATTAGGAGTTCTGTTGATGATACTATGAATGGTTCTGATTAAACTTGTAAACGCCTCATTAGTGTAAATCACCACAACACTCATTGAAGGTAAATCATCTTCATATGTCTCAGAACGACATCTGCAATTGAAAAACATTTTTGAACAGTTTTTGAAAAAAATTAAATTCCTGAGACAACATAAAATGAGATGAAAAATGAAAAATTACGCTGGCTCTCGAGTATCAGGCACAGATCGATTAGGAGATATCATTTCACTAAGCAGTCGATTAAACGCATCTTTCTTCATGATCGCATCAGCCACAGCCTCTTGATAATCGGGTACCTTGGCTTTTTTACCCCTATCTCCAAGACCTTCTTTTACTCTTTTCAGGTCATCTTCAATTTCTTCATCATAATCATCTACACTACTTGTTCTTTTACTAGATAAGTCTACTTCCTCATATTTGTAATCAGCTAAAATGGGAGTCAGAAATTCATCTGTGTTCTCCTGTAGAACTTGTTTCCTTCGCTCCAACACTTCTGCCATACTATCTTCACTTTTTCTAAAGTCGTACTTATGTTTAGGAGATGGCCTACTCAAAACACGAATATCTTTTTCCTCATTTAAATGATTATTTTCACCAAGAAACTGAGCTGCTATAGGACCGTCGGCTTTCTGATAATTTTCAGCATTAATCACTGATTGGATTTTTAAAGCGCTTCCAACTTCATCAGTTGATTTTTGAACTCGAGTCCACAATAGTAGTGTTATCACAAAGAAGAATATTACAAAGAGCTTGAGCAAAAACAATCGCCGTCTTCGGACAATAAAACCGAATATTTGGTGCACCATTTTGATGATTCGTGGTGGCAACAATTCTACCATTTACAGTATTTCAAACTAAGGAATTGATGTTTACAAACTACGTATCATAACAAAAATAACGTGAAGTAGTATTATCACATTTCTTAACTGCTTTCAAGAATTGCTGTCTTATAAATATATGTCTTACGATAACTTTTATGGCTATTATTGGTTGGTTGGTAGTTCTGCTCTTCTAATTATAGCTTGCAATTACATAATACAAAGACATTACGCAACATTAAGAGCGTCTAGTGAAGTTTACATGCATGATGTAAGTAAATACTAAATACACAATACTCCAAATAAATATAACAATAAACCAAAAGTAAATTCGATCAAAGTAATAAAAATCGTACATAAAATTTTAACAAAATCTATCTAAATTGATTGATTCTGGTAAGGAAATGGGATTCCAAGGTTAGATGTTCTTTGAATGCGATTGAAACGTGTTTGAAGGAAGAAATGTGCAATGAGTTCTGACTCTTCCAATCCCCTACGGGCAATCTATAATAATATACAGACAAAAAAACAAGTTAATTGACTGATTTCGCAATAATTTTTGCCAATATACAACATTCAATAATACCGTGTGTAACACACGTATAAGATATGTATTTTTAATACAACATAACATAAATAAATACCGTATTACGAATGAAGTTTTCCTGGAGGCAAAAACGGAATAGAAATCAATGTTTTGTCATCTGCTTGCGATTGGCAATTCTCTCCATTTTCTGACACTTTATGTATGCAAATGACACTAAAACAAAACCCCTGCACTTGACGATGACGAAGAATAAAGACGAGCTTTTGACACTTGAGAAATATTGGAAGAAAGTTCAACTGACTGATGGAGAACTGAACCACAACACAGACAAAAGTTGCAGATGCGTTCTTCCTGTCCCTTCACTCACTCTCATTATCTCTGCAATTGTCCCAAACAAACAAAAATTAAATCAACATTTTTATGACATACCAGACAATATCAAAATATGGGAATCTAAAATAGAAAATTCAGCATATCACTAGCACAAAGGTCGTCAGCTGTGTTTACACTTTAGGCACTTAGTTAAATAACTTGCAACTTACAACTTTGATGAATTCAGATTAAAAATCCAAGAGAGAGACACGAAGTGCAGGAGCAGAACACACATGTTCAATTTTCACGAGGAAGATCACTGTGAGTGCAATTTGTTTGCAGTTTTGTAATTTGTATCTGTTTTTTAAAGTGACTAAATAAATGAGTGAAACGATGAAGACTGTTTCTTTTCCGGCGTTTTTTACCATTCATAAGTACATGTCACATACATGAATGATTAGCATTGATTGATTGACAGTTCTCAACTCTCAAACAAACAGCTGTTTTAAGTTAGGAATACAATACAATAATTTAAAGTATAGCCTTTAAACATAAACACTCCGTGATCTCACATTCTCACATAAAAATATACGGAACAAATCTTTGTCACTGAACACTTCTACTGGTTACTGGAGGAAAGCAGAGAAAAGTTGACAAACATGGATTATTGGAATTTTTGGAATGATATAGTATTTGTTTGATCTTGGTCATAAGTTTGCCATTCACATACTACTGGTACTGCCTGGTAGTTTGCGAAGTATTTGCTATTAAAGTGACAAGGACTCGGATAATAATATATATGCAGTTCTGAAAGAAATACTGAACTGAATATATAACTATTAATGTAGCTAGGTGCTAAAGGAGTGAATTAATAACACATGAAGACACAATACGTGTACAACAGTAGTACATAGTAGAAAAGTACAACTACCGCACACACACACAAAGCAAACTCAAGTGTTCAGATTCTCTTGTATACACATACATTCATATACATACACAATACCTACACACAAGTTTTCAGTTTATGCACAACTCAGATTAAAGAACACGTACAACACTCTTTATCTATGTATGCAGTCTATGTAGGTGTTTGCATTATGCACATTCACATACATACATAGCTTTATTAGCAACCTTTAGCTTTATTGTCCTGTTCCTGTTGTCTTCCATATACATATACGTGTGCTAACAATAAGTTCAGTTTGTGTACCTTTATGCCAGCATAATAATGCCACAAACCACACCATTGTGTATTATAGCTTGCACCTGAATAGATGTACATAGAGATTGCAATGTTAAGATAAAGGTTGTAGTGGAGTACATACTTATAAATAATGTAGATTTCAATGAATATTTGTTACAAAAATGTTTGGATAATAGTATATAGCTGTGTAGACAGAATAGCAGAAATATGGTTTAATGGGCAAAGTGCAAAAACCTCTATTTCTAACATAAACACAATGTAGAGATGGCTATTCCTTTTCAACACTTAATTTAGCTACATTAGTTCAAGCAAATATAACTGCAACTGTGATTCAACTCAAACAAACGGTAAATTTACATAAAACCTCAGATCTTATTCACAGTGCAAATAATAACATATCTATACATCTATAGATACTAAATACTAACTTGCAGTTTGCATATAACATGCATGGGTTGAATGTAGGTAAACCTGTAAACGTAGATGTCAAGTTTCTTCAAAGACGACAATAAAAACGAACAAAAACATAATTTGGAAACAAGCGAAAAAATGTAGGATTGGGTAGACAGATAGACACACTTTTGAAAGTAAATAACTTATAATACTAAACCTGTATGTGATGGAAACTGAAGTGAATGTGTGCACGTGTACAGAGTACCTAATAGCAATAATTTAATGCATATAGGTAATATAAATACGATTGTGGCACAATGTGTCTCAGCTCTGTCCTCAATTCCTATAACCAATCTACATGCCATGGCCATGGGTACATCTTTCATCTTTAAGAGATCCAAAGTAATTAAAAGCGAAAACTCAAACGCAGAAAATGGTGCATGCATAGACAAAGCTGGAAATCGATATGAAGGTTTCATATTGTCATATAAACTTTTACGTTAAGTCATTTATGGACTTATACTTACTAACATTAAGTTTTCAACTTCATCTACTATGGACCATCACATATTTTATATGCATTCATGGAAAGGGTTGTTGTAAGTATAACACTTATTGGAGCTTGGAGCGTAGAAGCCGGAGGAAATAACAAACTCATACTTATCTGTAAATGCAAAGTGAGGCGGAAATTAAATATGTACGAGCCTGTCACTTGAAAGTAAAGTTAAAGCTAATAATACATACACAGTCAGCAATTAGCTATGCTAATGATCCCTAAAAAGTTTCCTTTTTCAGAGAGTTGACACATTTTGTAGCATCTAATGCATGTACGAAATATTAGCTATCAACTATTTCTGTGTGGTCCAATTTAAAAAATACAATTTGCTTCGCAAACAGTTATTTTGCATCAAAGTTGCCTATGATTCTGTATTTGCCAACTTATGGTCGTATCTGAGTATCTCTAGGCTAAGTCTTATCCATTTTTTGTCCATTAGTATTTAGGTGTACACAATTCGATTTAGCTGTTGTATCCAGCATGAATCGTAAAAAATTAACCACATCAATCATTTTGAAGCCGAGACTGTCAATCTGGTCTAATCCTAATTATCGTCATCCTCATCATAGACCAACAAAAACTTGTGGAAAAGCCCTGTAAAATGTCACGAATACAACTACCAATATTCCAGCTGAATAAGTTTGTGAAATGTTCCACGTCATTTCCTACGTCTAAAGCTGGGCAGAGTTGAGATGGGTAATACGCTACCGAACCGAATGACAAAACGCTTGATCCATGTGATTATACCTACGTACTTTGCGCTGTGTAGCAATGCAAACTTTTGCAAACAAAGTGAAATTACAGAGGTAATGTTAATATTTGATGCAAGCATGTAATGTCATAGTCATGGTTAGCTTTCAAGGCAAACATTTCCTTTCGAGTTTACATTTGTGAATTCAGTTGTGGACTTAGCAGCACTTGAAACATTTCACTCATGAAGCAGTCGAAGTGAAGATTTGGATTAAATGACCGTCTGATCAATTTGACAAACTGAACGGACGTTTTTGCATACTTTTTGCACAATCACCATACATTGCCAATTAACATTGCATTCGCCAATACATGGTTAGATATTGGTATATAAGGTTCTATATAGTTACAGTCGAGTCTGACCTGCTTAAAATAATTTGTAGTTAAAACTCAGATTCAGGTGTATTGTATATATATGTATGTACAATACGTACTACCTGCGATTATAAAAGCTATGGATGCTGCAAACTGCAACTGATTTACATTTTACACTAATATATTATGCATACGCCTAAATAACGGTCTGTGTCATTCTAACAAATCTTAAATTTCTCTTTGTGTCTTTAGCAAACGCACTAAATAAATATGACATTATTTTCTGCTCTGAATAGAATAAAAAAGTTGTAAAGCATCGTGTGAATTGCAATAGTAAGTAATTGAACATCATGTTCCATGTAATAACAAATAACACTTCAATCATATTTACACTACGGTGCAGCCTTTGCTTGCACGGTTTAGTTATTTGATTTATTTGCTTTACGTATAAAACACAATACAAGACATACCTACCCACACGCATACAATACAACCGCAGATTGAATTGATGAGATACTACGGAAAGATAAACCCGATAAGTATATACCTAGTGCTAATACCTAGTAGTAGCTAGTCATGAGAGAAAGATTCTGCTTTTGCACGCACTAACAAACACGCGTCCTACAGCATAAATTGAAACGATTTATTTATTTATTATACACAACACATTCTAAAACTCTCTGTATAAATTGGTATGCATAACTAAGGTGATTTTAACTGATTGAGACTATAAGTCGGCACTTGAATGTAAGAATCCAAATTTTCAAATGCATGTGCATAGTGTATCTATAGACATTAAAAGGAGTATAAAGCGAACCTTCACTTTACTAGTGAATTTGCCACATATTGAGATGAATTGAGCTTAAGAAGTTGTAGTTTATAACAAAGCATTCATTTTGTGTGTATAAAATAAAGTTAAGATATTTATATACATATGTATACAGAGCTTGGCACATGCATGCACCATGCCTGATAGCCCGATGTACTACTTTTGTATAAACAATTCTCATATACTCCCTACTCCCTTACTTGGCCAATTCGAACATCATTTCCCATAATGAAACTACTCTACTGCCAACAACAAACGGAATTTATTGGAAGCCTCCCATTTTTGCACTTCCCTTGCTTAGTGGCTATCTATACTGTAGAAAACCAAGTTAAATGACTGATTGTTGCGCCTAATCATATTATGCAGCAACCGTGTAGGTAGATTCTTCGTGTATCGTTATTATATTCTCAACAATCTCCGGTATAACATTTGATGAGCTTAGACATTAAACTGAAACCGGTTTTAACTATGATAATCATACTAATACCATTCTTTCCGTAGCACTTCAGACAGACAAAACACACCGTGCCAGTGCATATTATATTTCGTCTGTTCATTATACAAGATCTAGTACAATGTCATTACTATTACACGTACTTACTACTTATATGAACTACCGTTTAAAGATGACTGCAGTATACCTTCTTCTTCATACAGATCCTTTGCTATTAGACATCATATTGTTTAGTTTAGTTAGTTATGTAGCAGCTAACACAAATGATACTTATCCTTTATGGTTTATTTTATTATAGTTACTAGTATGCCAAACGCCAACAAACCTCTATTAGAATCATCGCTTCATGAATTATAAGCACATACAGCAGTAGGTACAGCAAAATGTAAAATATTGTGTATGCTATAGTACATAAAGCTTAGTTAGGGTAAGTTGGTAAGTACATTTTACTAATAAAAGTATTAAAAATGCTGCATACCTTAAGACGTACTTGTACTTTACATACACTGAAATAAATGAAGGTACACATATACAGGATGGTGGTTCACTATCGTTTAGTTTACTATAAAATTATACACAACAATTTGCTTCGTTTAGGTTTAATATACATTTCTTATAATTTCAGAATCAATTAGGTATGCTAACTAAGTAGATTGCACGTTTTAAATCACCTTGTTCTAGTGACCACCAAATCTTCAATTTTGATACGCCGAATTTTAGTAAGAATACATGTTTTCTAATCACTGGTTCATTTGATTGGGTATTTAGGAACGGTCGGATTATTTGCATGAATCAGGGGCACATTTGGCAGCGAAGAGGAGAACCGTAAAATTGTTTTTTTGGTAATAATGTGGATAAAGATTACAAACTAAATGAAAGAATGGACACGGACAACAAGTTGTATGAAAATGTAATCAAAGCAGAGTTGGAGAATTTGTGAAAGCTGCTGTGTAAGTAATACTTCTTAGACGCCGTATTGTATGTAGACCGATGTGCCAGTACGAATTATACAAAACATTTATTTATAAATAAAGTAATTGTACTCTTTGGACTGGTTCATTTAATCTGCGATTTTAGATAAGACTTCATTTTTCTTCCGTTTTTGACTTCTCCCAGCAGTAGTCGAAGGCAAAAGGCTTCTCCGGCTGGGCAAAGGTCAGCAGCTCACAATTTTTTTCGTAGTTAAGGATCTGTGAATACGGAAACAATTTACAATTTACAACCACTTGCATGTAATGCAGACATGACACACTTAAATGTCACGATGTCAAACTGCTAACAATAAAGAATATCTTGTAGTATCTCTACATAGGTAAAGGTAAAACATAGCCAATCATAAAAACATGCTCTTATAAAAGTATTTCACACACCTGGTTGAGGATGTCTGCTTCACTGCCATTGAGTTCGTAACCTGTAATGTGAGTAAACAGTGACTCTGCGGTGTGAATATCCTTCAGTTTCTTTTTCTCGAAGAACTATAATATTACAAAAATGGGGTCATTACAATTAATTGTCGGTCTATCTAAGACAGATAAATCCTTTCCGGTGCATTATGTATTATTTGTAAATCACTCATTCATTCATTTACTCATTCATAACTAGGTACATATAACTTACGTTGATTATGTTGATACAATCACGATGCAGAAATTCCAATGCATGAGGATGACTCGGTTCTACTGACTGACTCACATCGATAAAGTACGTCGTGTTTTCATGCCACAGAATATTATACTCTGAGAGATCGCCGTGAACTAATTTGCACTCCTGGTAAAGCTTCGTCATATTCTGAAAAAATATCATTTCAATTTTTATACTGTAGATGAAAGTTTCAAAGTCTCATCCAATGAATGGCACAAATAAAAAATGAGGAAGCACTTACGTTAACAGTTTGCTCGTACGCATTAATCAATAGAGCGTCTGAATCGTCCGAAGGGAACTTAACTTCTTTTAGTTTAGGTGCAGCTCTCGTATCTTTACCAATAAATTGAAGTACAAGAATATGCTTTTTCAGTTGTACAACAGCAGGACACGGAATTCCTCCTTTAGTCATTCGGCTCAAGTTGTGCATTTCTTTTTCAGCCCAGAGATGAACAAACTTCCTTGGATTCTTTAGAAAAGTTTGTAATACAATTTATTAGACTCGTACTTAATATTTCCAACACGCTACAAAAGCATAATGATAATGATTTTTGGAAATTACTTACTTGCTTTGAGAAACGATCTTTAAATCTGTAGTCATCTTTAATGTAGCGATCACGAGATTTGAATTCATTCAAAGTGGTTTTGAATACTTTGATTGCGCATTCTTCAGGTATCTTCACCGCATTTTCAGTCTCAGATTCGGGACTATGAAAAGTTAATATTTGTTTTAATAAAAAATATTTGTACACAGTACACACTTGCATCCCAAAACTGTAACATTGATTTTTTTGACATACTTTCCTCCATTCGCATACAATACAATGGCTTCTTTCCCGGTGGAAATAATTCCGAAAACTTTGTCTAAGATGGAACTGTTTATCATCTTGTAAAGGATAAGTCTTGTTTTAGGATCTATAGCCATTTCTGAAGTTGATTTTTCAGTTTTATCATGAAGTCGATTTCTTCTTCCTTCTTCAGCTTTTGAATATACCTTCAGCGTATTGTAGACCTATAAAAGCCATCGTTACGTGATATGTGTATTAGTTTGATTGTTTAAAATATTATCAAGTCTGTTTTGACCTGTACATAAAAGTATATTTACTTTATTGGAAAGCTGCATGTCAAAACTTGCACCATCTCCAGTATGTATACAGGGAGGGAAATCTTCCATAACACGGCAAGCATTACGTCTACCACTCATCGTTACATCATGCTTGGTGACCAGTTCATTGTTAACTCTCACATAACCACATCTTGGCATCGCAGGGAAAGCTTTTTCGTGTGCCTATTGGATTAAGAAATATCAATATGTAAAATGAAAAATTCACATAAATAGTCAAAGAAATACAATAATAATACCTCAAAACTATCCCAGTTCTTTGGTGGTATTATGTCCAAATCTTCTTCAGAATCTGAATCGACATCATTAGCTGATGCCATATAATTTGACAATGAAACGGAAACTGAAAAATACAAAGAAATCCACTTGTATCATATTTTATATTAATACTGAAATACGTGAAGCGTACAAAATCAATTTATAATAGGGGAAGAAATTGTATTATTTCAAAAAAAATAAAATGTCAATTCGTGGTAAATCTTTTTTATTACCTTTAGATGCTCCGTTGTACTTTTGCTCAACTCGCTTCAAGTTTTCGTCAAATTCTTTGTTAAATTGCATCTGAAGCATCTGTGCAATTAACATGTCACTATTGCAATCATCTGTCGGACTGCTAATGTTTTTTAGAGACGAAAAATCAATTCCACTGGCTACTTCCGTTCCTTCGTTAATAAGTATGTCCTTGGCAATCTGCTCGTGTTCCTCCACTTCCAAGCTACAAGCTAGCTGTTCGCTCATTATGTCATTGAAGTCAACAGTTTTACTCACGGGAGGAGAGGCCCCCCATGGACATTTTGCAATTAGAGGCGGATGGCTTTCAGCAATCGCTCCAGTAGATTCAATTTTGGTTGCGGCAGACATGATAAGTTTATGCGAGGATAATTCGATATTGCGAAAAAATAGATATAAAAGTTGAGGTTTCTGAGGAAGATAGACGGAGTGATAAAATCTGGAAATAAGTTACGATAGAAGAAGTAAAAATTATTACTATATTATTCAGTATTAGGTACTTCTAGTATGTATTTACTTTGAAAAATAATTGTCAAGCATTCCACACTAAGTCATTAAAATAGTATGATGTTATTGCCCTAATTGATGTGACCTAATTGTAAGTGGAATTCATAATAATAACTTAACTACATACTAACAATAAGTATGCATGCATACTTCACATTTTACAACACAACGCACGAAGGAAGTGCTTTTACATGTATATGATTTATATAGTAGAGTAAGATTACATTTTATTCAACTTTCTTATTAATTTACTCACACTTGACATTTGCCCTTACATGCAATATTACAACATAAATATAAAAAACTTAATACAATAAGAAATGTGTTTGGTTAGATTCAGCCCTAAAAATAATTGGTGTAGTGTAAATATTAACTTTTAGTCGATTACGATGAATACTTTAAATGAGAATAATTCGAACATTATAAATTAACTGAATTGTTATTTAAGATGATTTATGTTATTCATAACTGAGTGATGCTGTAAATTGGGCATGGAGGATCCTCCCCCCATATCATTTCCTGAAGAGCCAGCAAGTACAAGTTTAGACCTTTTTCGGATATAATGCTGCCAATGAAGAAGTTGTTGGTCTTCTATGAATTTTGTACATTTGTTATTCGCTAATTCTTTTCTAAACTCTGGATATTGCAGAAGATCCAAAAAATATAGACACATCGGGTACTTTAAAAACCTAGCGTATTCTGGTTCTTTGAAGTAGAGAAGATATTTGAGGTAGTTGATAAATGCTTGGTCTTTGAAGAACTCTCTTTGAGCCAAAAAGTTAAGGTAGTTTGGGTTAGCAAGACATTGGACAAACTCCAGTTCTATCTGAAAGCGTAACTTTTGCTGATCTTCAGTTTCCGCTCTTGGAGTCGCCATTCTCTGCCCCCCTTTCGTTGTTGCTTTCGAAATGATTGATCCACAAAATCTTCTTTCAACTTCAGCTTCCAATACTTATTTCTTTTCCAGACTGTCTATTCCCTCTTCGTCGATATATGCGAATGTCCTGATCCAAAAAGCAATATTATACTTTGATGTTATTGGACGAAAAGCTTTTACTTTCTTTTTTTCCAAGTTGAATTAAGCATTCTGCGGAAGAATATGCAGTTTGATGCAATGGAGCTAACAAACGGGATTTCCATTGCATGATATACAGAAGACTTATTATTACAACAAAGTTTCTTGAAAATTCAACACTTCCAAAATTAAACCATCCAAAATCAATGGCTTTTTTAGAATTATTTGTTGTAGATATAATATATTACATTCAACATTGTGAACACAAAGAAAACAATGAAAGCTATAAAAATGTAAATTACCTACACTTGTAAATCTATATGCATTTAACGACTTTTTTCATTTGTGAAATGAATAATAATATTGTGTAAATTCAAATGTTTCAAAATTGTGGATACTACAAATTCTGAAGCATGCAAACTTATCACTATTTTTGATTTCGTATTTTTTGCAGTGTTTCCATTACATCACACTCAGGGAATATTGTACATGGAGAAAGTTGTTGAAAGTAAACAGTCCAACATAGCAATTACCAGCTAGTTTCACCTTTTAAATGACTAATCGTAAGGTTGAAAGAGAAAACGTAAGGCTTCACCAAACATTCGTTTTGATACCATTTATATAATTTAGATTACAATAATAATTAATTTAAATGTTGACACAGTTGGGATGAAATAATATTTTACTGTGTTTCGTGTTTGGAAAGTGGTCTATTTATTGTTTTTATTACCTATAGATATTTATTCATTATTATTGTACTGTCAACTGTGATTGAATACAGTAGCAGAATGTTATATATATTTTATTTTTGTAACTTAACCTTTACAAATGAATACAAAATTCTAACCTGTAATATTTTGTTGAATGTGATCAGCTGTTTGATAATTGGATGCAATTCTTACAAACAGTCGACTGAAATGTGTCCAAAAGGTTGATGACACTCTTGCTGTCAGCTCAATCAAACCAAGAAATACGAGGTTGGATGTTGGTACCACGGACACCGGAAGTGTATTAGTGGTGACAATTTTAACACTGTCAAGTCACGAATTGTTAACGACCAAGAACTCCTCAGTTTTTGGCTTTTATTGGACTATCGTCAATTCGCTGTCAGCTGTTCGTCTACAACTAGCTTTAGACGTCCTTCCTGTCTGCTTTCCTGGATGGTAATGGTTATAATAATATTCCGTATCGTCCGATTTCCGTTCGACAAGATCACTACATCCACCAGCTGTACAATCCAACCAAAACGATGATGAGACGTTCAACAATATCCCGATGACGACTGGATCTGGATCAAATTCCGAAGAATATCAAACCTCGCCAAAACGTTTGAGGTTTGATATATTCAGGTGATTTCCGTTCCAAATTCCAATCCAAGCTATCCAAGATACAATTTTTTGAATTTTGGCGCTAGAGTGGTAATCACGGTGTAAATAAAGCGCGTGTCAGCATTTGTATTTTGCTTTTTGTTGTTGAATGCATCGGCAGTACGACGAACAAATAAGGAATTTGTTTGTATGATGAATTTTTAATTGAGTTCATTAGTGATTGTCATAAATGTTTTGTCACAGATGAATCACTGCGACTGAAAAAAGTACCGTTTAGCTCAAAACGTGTCTTATTAATTTCTCGCATAGTTAACCTACTAGTGAAACGAATCTAGTGAAAGTTTACATACGAAATAATCCAGTAATCTGTTGTCTTCTGAGTCAGGTGTTTGTATATTCGTCAATCGTCAAAAATTATGTAATTTCTGTAAGTCAAAAGTTGTAATTTTAAGTGTAACTTTGGTATAGCAGATATCGTATACCAGATCTATTGTAATGGAATGTAAATAATATTTAATTATTATAAAACTTTAATCAGTATATAATCATTATATTTCCATTCACAATTGCTGGTCCTCGTCCATTGCGTGTTTAAAAATGTAAATAATATAATAATATAACTAGCTTGGAGCTTGGAAGCAAGCTTTAATGATTGCTGGTAAAGTGAAAATCTGGTGTGTTTATGATACAATGTAAAAACTGCTTTTATTTCTAAAAGTTAAAATTTTAATATAAAAACATACAATTGTTATATTTTGTATTTATGTACATATTTTTGCATTACAGGTACATGGATGGAATTACTGCTTGCAGATTTTTTTCGATATTGTAAGACGTAAGACCACGGAGATCCCGATTGGAGACTGAATACTGAAGTCCAAAGTTGAAAGTGATGCAAAGAATACGCCTCTGTCAAATAACCTGGGTTTTTGAAACACTAAATAATTTAAATAACATGTTCCTGATTTGAAGTTTGTCAAAGTTAACTTTTAGAACAATGACGACTGCAAACTGCTCAAACCGAAGCAGCTTCTCTACGGAAAGGAAGTGTAAGATTTGTTACCATTCATATCACAGTGATAATCAACCTCCATTTTCTTCAGGTTACGTTCAAAAGCTATTGAATTGCTGTACCAAACATTTATTTTCTGAGCTAATTGACGGCGCATTCCAAATGAACTTCAGTTCTGATGAATATTTACCATTTTGTGCTAACTGTTCTCAGAGTGTTCAACAAATCTCTATGTGGAATGACCAACTGGAGAGTCTTCAAAGAGAAATTTCAGACTTCGTTGATAGATTTACATTAAAAGTTTTGAAGTGTAGGAAAGATTTAAAGAATCATGGGATTTCGCTGTGTGATACTTCAACATTGTGTGATACTTCAACTTCGGGTTCTCTACTTCAAATCGTTGATGTTACGTCAAATATTTTTGATCATCAAACCATAAACTTTCAATGTAATGAACAAGCTCCTGATCTAAATGATGATTGCATTGAATTAAAATACATCCCTTCAATAATTTCAAGTCGTACCGAGCCCATTGTTCAAAATTCTGAAGTAGGCGTACAGTTATGTTCACCAGTTTCCAATCAGTCGAGTAGCAGGCCAAGCGTTTCGGGAATTCAAAAACTTGAAATCAAGCTTGAGAGTACGTTGTTTTATAAGATCTTCAACATTTATTTAAAATCAAAATTATGAGCACATTATGCTATTTTCATGCCATACTTAAATTAAATGTAATGTGTATTATTTTTATTTTAAGGACTGGAGTTTGATGAAAGTGGGAACCTTATTCCAAGATCAGCTAATGCATCAGCTGAGTGGCCGAAAAATAAAATTAGGATACCAACACATCTGATACCAGTTATAGATCTTGAAGACGATGCCGATCACACTCCAACAGCAGCGTCGAGTGGAGATGACAAGATAACGCATAGACCTCATAAGCAGGGTAAAGTTGACAAAAATAAGAAAACTAAACCTGCTGTCTGCGCACGTACAAGACGACGAAAGTTTAACTGTACAACTTGCATCAGATCATTTTCATACAAACTAAGTTGGCAGAAGCATAAAACTGAATGTTCTGGTCCAGAGTCTGGTCCAGAGGTACACTCTTGTACTGTTTGCGCATTAACCTTTGTAACCAAGACACAATTAGATGATCATTCTCGTACTCATACCGACGATCTCAATGTCAATGTCAGTGTGCCTTTAGAATTTAATGATCCTTTACGCTGTAAAATATGCAACAAAAGGTATACAAGTGAAAAATATCTACTCCGTCACATTACCAGTCATGAGGCAGAGAGACCTTATAAATGCAACGTATGCAGCTCCTCGTTTGTTGGCAAAAATCATCTAACTATGCATCTTAAGAAGCATAGCAATGATTTAATGAGAAAGTTGTCCAAATCAAAAGTCTCTAAGAAATATGTCAAACCAAAGGCTATAAAAGTTTCAACTACAAAAAATGGGACCACTAAGTTTCGTTGCAGATTTTGCAGAAAACTTTTTAAAAGTAAAACTAAGTTGATAACTCATATGCAGACTCATACTGAGGTGTCCATTTACCGTTGTACTACATGTGATAGAGTCTTTTCATCAACAACTACTTTAAAGACACATCAGATCGTTCACACTGGTGAAAAGAAAATGAAATGCGCAGTTTGTAACGAAGCATTCAAGTACTATTATCAATTGAAGAGACACATTCGTATTCACACTGTGGACTCATCTTCTATCAATATCTCAAATAATTATGCATCTGATGCTGAAAGTCAGGTGGATGAAGGAGTTAACGTTGATGAAGATGATTTAGAGAATGTTGGCGATGTTGGAGATGAAGATGGTTTTGGCAATGTTGAAAATGAAAATGGTTTTGGTAATGTGGAAGATGAAGATGATGTTGGCAACGTTGACTATGAAGATGTTGTTGGTAATGTTGACGACGATGAAGATGGTGTTGGCAATGTTGATGAAGTTGAAGGTGTTATTAGCATTGCGGTCAATGGGATTGCTAATAGTGTTTCTGAATATTAAAGTTCTTTTGTTCGCAGATTTTATAGATTAAGATAATTGAATATGATTTAGTTTTGAAAGTTTTGATAGATTTTCTTCTAGCTATGTATACTGGGGACTTATATTATAATTTTATCAACAATATCAAGATCCATGAGTCAGAAAGAGACAAATGATTTTCACGAATATATTTAATCAAAAATTAGTTAAAATTACCATACTTGTTAACGGAGTAGTGTCTTGAATTTGTAAACTCCTACATGTACAATAGAAAATGTTTTAAAATTTTCTAAGGCTTTTGCGACCGAGTTATTTCTTCTATGTATGATGTATGTATATGTGTTGGTATTATGCCCGTACTTATTCTACCTATAAATCAATAATCGTTAATTTGAGTGCATATTTTGTGTTATAATATTTTCGATACTGAAAAATATATTATTATATAAATACAGAAGATTACAATACTGTTTATATTTCACAAGAGTTTGTGTTAATAATCCATATAAACCTGTAATATTTTATAATTAATTATTAATTACACATAACAACTATAACAAGCCTGTAAGTGTACCTATGCTACTTTCTATTTATTTATACAAAGTCGTTTTACCGAAATGCCATAAAATGTAAACCTTTGAGCATTATTCAAAAACGCATGCTTAATTGGTATTTAGTATATTTGAAACATAATAAAATGAATTACTACAATACTATACTAATAATTTTATTTACATTACTTAATTTGTAACAAAATTGGTAGACTCAATGCGACATTTTAGTTTGTCTAAAATATTAACATTAACATATGTCTAATCTAGTAATAACATTAAATTAACATAACATATCTAGTCGTTAGCTTGATTTCCGAATATGCCTTTTAAAAATTTCGATCTGTTAGGTTTTTCATTTCCAGTTTTTCTTTTAGTACTGTTAGTAATTGGTTCCTTCGATATCACAGGATTTTGAACTGTAGATCTTGAATGAATTTCATCGTTAGAGGAATTGGGTGTTGTTTTAGTTTCCGGATTGACAGCACTCACAGCACTATTAGATTTATTTAGTAAGCCTTTTCTTTTCAACTTTTTGCTTAAATCTACGTTCTTAGCAAAGAAGGAGGTTTCTCTCTTAGCAGCTGATATTTCATTACGAAGTTTTTGTTGACGGGATATTCTTTCATAGGCAAGACGTTCGTTAAGATGAACCCATTGAAATCTAAAGTTGAAAAATACGATATAGTTTCAGTTTGATGCTGTTGAATGTGCAAATGTTTGTATAGAAGTTGTACTGTAGCATAGACTCAAAAAGTCTTACCCTTGAAGGTATTTTATACTCCACAAATGGTCATGATAAGGCTTGGACTTTTTACCCCCAACAGGCTGATTATTTAACATAACAGCAACTCTTTTAGCATGCTTTCTTTTCTTAAATTCGATCCAACCTTCTGTGAATACTTGGTTTTTCACTTTGCCTTTCTTTCTCCAGGGTTTTTCTAAAATATCAAACAATATCACACTATTATTATTGATGCATCAAATGAAATCAACAAGTTTATTTAATATTGACAATAGACCATTTCGTAAATTCACCCTGGATGAAATCACGTGATCTCCTCACCTGCTTTCTAGCCGTTGAATCCCAGGCGATGTTGAAGGTATCCGTCTATCATGCACTACATGAAAAACAGCCGTATTGTGCAAACAAACATGTTTCGCTGAAGTCAAAATCTCCACAATTGACAATATTGCATTATTTATTAAGTTTATGTATATTATTTTATTCTATGTATTATTTGCAATGTAATACATAATATAATAAAATAATAAATAAAATTACTAGATTTACTACATAAATAATTGACATTATCTAGTTATTTTATTTATTATTTTATTATATTAAATATTACATTGCAAATAATATATAGAATACAATAATATACATACCTAATATAAATTTCAATGCCTGTAAATAGAATT
>JAQFYB010001885.1:0-28561 GCA_034694085.1 Pogonognathellus longicornis
TCTTATGCAGGATATCACGTCGATCCTTCGCTTGATGGTCGCGGTGTTTCCAACGAGCTCTAGACGCTCTTCTCCAGATAGGTAAATTAAATATAGGAAAGAACACGAACACAAAAATTTGGGGCACTGATGAAGACTGACTGCTGTATTTTCCCTTTATATGCTTTGTGTCGTCGTTTGACTTGCCTTGTGCATGTTCTTTTTATAACAGAGAAGGAGTACACTCTATTTGTAATAGTAATACAAACTAAACCTACAGACTTATTTTTCTTTATATAGTGTTATGAGTCTAATGAAAATACATTGCAGAGCTAATGGAAGCAAATGGAATATGTTTTAGCAAACCTGCAATCTTACATATAATACAATTCGCTTTGAACACACTTAAGAACACATGCAGTAGCATGTAGTGTATATATCTTCTGTTTATAGCTACACATAGATTAGTTGTTTTATATAAAATAATAAAATAGTAATCCAGGTGTAATAAACATGTAGGTACTCCCTTTACTATTTCATTCATTCATTCCGTGAGGATTTTCCAAGCAGTATAATGTGTAGGTGACGTGTATATGTATAGCATGTTAAGTTGAAAAACATATCTATTGTTAATGTGAATATTTATTGAGCTAGTGTTCTACTTTTGTGGTATAAAGATAATACGGGTATGTATTTCATGATAGCAACGATATAAATGTTGATGGAACATAATAACGTGAAGTGCTAGTTATTACATTAAAGTGTATCCTTCATCTCCGAACTACCTACTCATGTACTAAGAATAAATGCAAGTACTTACGAACAAAGTACATCAATTCTAGCTTCCTCAGCCAACTTCAAGTGTTAAAATGCTGGTCCTAGTGTATACAACAATTCAGTAGGTATCTCTAGTATTTACTTAATTCAACTTTTCTGAATTTCAGTATATGATTTACGGGCTACAAATCCGTATCTTTGTTTTAATCTTTTATTTCAAACTTATATTAATGATACTTATAGTAGGTTAAAATTTTTAACTATGCGTTAATTAGGGATTAATGACAATTACGATATAATAATTTCAAATTTCGAACTGAAAAGTTTTTATATACAGCATGATTAATTTTTCAAGTATACGGAGTAACTTGTAAAAGTCAGTCTTCCTGTAAATGGTAAGGCTAGGTTGGAAATGCAGTGAATGGTTGTTTCCATTATGACTTGCATTTGTGTTCACAGTCTGCTGCTGCAGTTCGACTTTACTGGAAGAAGCAATGTTCAGAATGTTCTATTTGTATCTTGTATCATATTCTTCTACTTTATTGTATCGTTATGTGACGTATCCACCCATGGTATCTCATGCAGTTGTTCTTGTTCTTTCGTTTTTTACTGCAGACGTCTAATAATTTGTATCTAGGTAAAGACACAGACCCTTGACTTCTCAAAACAAATGCATATTTCCTGTTTCCTTGTCTAGTAACAGTCAATTTATATCTTTCGTCATATTTAGAAATTGGAAAACACATCAAAACATTTCTCTACCTACAATATACGCTTGCAAGTAAAAATGACTTAATTACATATGTACTATCAAACCTGTAAAAACTGTATGACTCTCTTACCCATTAATCTTGCATGCATTTTGATTCGAGCATGTCATTCTACTTTGTAAATTAAAGCTGTCTGAGTATGAAATGTAGAATACTTATTATTAGTTTTTGGTGGCAGAATGCATAGAGTTAATGAATTGAATGGAAAATCTGACTTCGTAGTATTTATTGCTGTTCGTATAGTAAGTATGTAGGAATATATAGGAAATTAAATGTAGATTATAAACATTAGTGTAGTGTTATTGATTGTTAAGTGGAGTTGGTCGCTCATTTAAAAACCAATTACGTATTGCATGTAGTCTTTAATGCAAGTGCTCGTCTGCATGCATAAGCCATGACTGTGTGGGCTTAATGAACCGATAGTAATGATTTTTCTATTGAGTTCATACCCCCATTATTCTAACCTGAACTTATTAGTAGCAGTCGTAGTAGTAGTAGCTTAGCACTTGCACTGCCTGTGTATCTCGCTCCGATTTATTACTACCTACCACTCTATATAGTTCCCTTGTATTTATGTTTCGCTGCACACCGTGCTGCGTGACTGGATAATGTTCCGGTAATGAAATGAGGGCTTGCAACTTGCAAGTAAGTAAACTGTGTTTCAAATCACATTTATATTTTAGGGATTTCTAAGTAGGAAAAACTGTGGGAACTCTACTGGTGTTTCATACTCTTTTAAACTTTGCTAATAAGAACTGTAGCGTTTGTGAAAATACTAGAAAAAAAGTGTTTTGCTAAACAGTTTAAATCGTCTATGTGAAACGCTTTGTTTTTATTTTGAAGAAATACTTAAAATATTTTCCATCGCTTGTTTGTAGATGAAAGGATCGTAAAAAATATGTTGTCACCATTGATTATTGAAGTACACAAATTAAGTGTTAAGAAATAAGTTTAAGAAAATCAACAACTTAAATGAAGATTTCTTTGCAAAACCAGCAGATTTTCATGGTTTGATTGTCAGGTGTTGTTTTCGCCGGCTACTTATGTCCTGGAGGTATTTACAAAGCAGTTCACAAAGGTGCAGACATAGTAAAACTGCTATTTCCTTCGAATGTGTTCAAGGAGCAGTGAGAAAACACAAGAAATATTTTAATTGGGTGGCAAGCCAAGGGATGGATGTGTATCGTATCTGGAGTGTAGTTCGGCTTTATACAAGAATCTTCAATACAATAGAAGCATGGCATGCAAGGCATTAAAGTGGCAGTGGATGCGCCTAGTGTTTGACGCTTAGTACCCCAATTCAGTAACTCGTCTTGTGTTTCTTGAGCAGTCCTTTTAGGGCTTGGCATGTATTTTATGTCCACATAAAATAATTTAGATTGTATTTGAATGAGGGTGAATTGTAATGCTTTTGAGTAGGTATATCCATAATTTCCCCAATAATCATCTTAATATTCTTAAAGTTTGAAATTAAAACAGGGCTTCATATCCAATGGTTAGTTTTAATTGTGTGGACAGGTATCTGTGGGGTATACAGCTGTTAAGTCAATTTCGAGAATGTTAAATGCGATACTAGGCGGGGCTGCGTTCTAATCTCTTAAGATTTGTTCACGTGAGCCTTGAAAGGAAAATCAGCACTTATACACACATTCATTCCACTTACTAGCTGATATGCCTACCTACTTTGTGTGTTCTATTGTCTAGCTACATAAATTCATGAGATGAGACCAAGAAGCTGAGTCTATATTGTTTTCCACTATATTGTACATACATTACTTGTTTAAATAATTCATTGTGTGTGAGCTTCAAACACTGGTCGACTACTACTATTCTTCTTCTTCTTCTGATTTCTTTAGCATTATTATCTTTCAAATACTATACCACCATACTTAAGGAGGAGAGAATTCATCAACAATCCAAGACTTAGGGTGTATAGTCCATTACTTATTACTTACATATGTATACACATGTAATGCTCCTATGTGTATACACTTATGTAACTCCTGGGTTAGAATAATAATAAGCCTGAAAGTGTATAGTGTGTTGTATAGATACCTTATGTAGCAAAATGAGAATAAATTGAAGTACCTACCTTTAAAGATATACACAGGTCAACATGATATAAAGGAAAATCAAATAATAAGAGCTTAAGGTAGGCCGAACTTAATATACAAGCAACTAATAGTTAGTAGCTAATGTACTCTTGTCTTGTGCTTTTATTCAAAAGGAGCAAAGTTGTGATCTTATCAGTCAAGTCCGGTCAACTCCAGCACCATTATCTCTCGTTACGTTTCTGATGGTCCCCTATAATATTACAGATATGTGTGGTAACTTCCATTATGTGTATATACCTGTGGTAAATGTTTATACACACTGCACATTACAATCTATAATAATAATATTGTGTAATACTCCCTTATACCTGTCAGTTGAGCTATAGCCTCCTAACTTAACTTCCACCACACCACCTCCTTCATATAATGCAACATAAGTAATTTTGTTTTTATTGTATCACAATACTTCATCCTATACAAAATGCTAGCCATCCTTATAATCCTGTAATGTTATATATGTGTGCATTTTTTAGTTTTGTTGTTGTACATAGCTTGTCCTGTTCAAAATCGACAACGAAATACGCAGAGTCCTCCTAGTACTTATACTCTGTTTTACTTTAGCGTTTTCATTCTTCACTCAATCGCAAGTTGAGTTGACTTGAAGTGCCTTACGTAGTCTCCTGCGTTTTTCTCGCTCAATCTCCGTCTATCTAATAATGTAATTTTCCATTGTGTGTCTTGAAATGAAAACCGGTCTTCCTTGGGAAGACTGGGGAGTCCATGTGTGTGTTAAGTATATTGCCTAATGTAATAATGTGGAGATGTATTACTAATGCCACGGAGTCAAAATGTAAAGTTGATTTTGTCAGTCGGCCAGAGCTCTTCGTATTTCCATTCAACTTTTATAGTATGTTCCAATCCGATGGATTATTGGAGTTAGTACCTACGTTGTTGTGAAATAGTTGTTCGAGGTACTTGCGTTTGCTCGTATGTACTACTACTTCTACAAGTCCGTGTATTTCTTGCACCTTTTCCTTTTTTCATCTTCTGCTATAGTTGTTTTCTTTTGTGGCTTGGCTAGTTTTGGGTTTCGGTTATTATTATTGCGCCACGGAGTCCGTAATCAATGGCTAATTTTGATTTATGTGGCTGGAGGTGCCTTGTCTTTTCTTACAGACTTGTTTTCAACGATTTTAGACAGCATTGTTATGCTCCATGTGCTCACAAGTATAAATACCTAGGAGTTAGTAGAATATACTCAAATGATGTATTTCTTTTGTATGCACACTAATAAGAAATGAGAAACGTGCCTTTGTCTTACCGAGAATATAAAACGATTTGGTAGTTCGGAAAGGATGATGTAGTGTAATTGTATTGCATGCAGTGATGTATTTCAAACAAGATTTGACTTTTAGTCTTGCCTTAAATACAATTAGTTGTTAGTATATGCACTCTTGTGTAACATTTTACATTAGTATCAAGATCAAGATTTTATTTTTTACTAAACTTTCATTTTTATAGCCACATTTTATATCTCTCGTGAGTACACCTTGTTTCTGTTCTGGTGCTTTTGGGTTGGGTATTTTTTGTTTTTATACTACTAATATCGTAGATCCTGCCATGATAGGATGTAATTATCAGAAGGTAGCTGAGCCCTTATCACTGCAGGTCATTCTTTTGTTAATATGACATCAAAAGGCATATAAATAACATTCTAGGTATATAATCGTAGCACTGCTTCACATACTTCATCTACCCCACAATTCCCTTTGACCAGAGAATCTTATCGCTCTGCACTCATACTTGGAAATGCTGAAATAGGATTTTTATTAAAGGGCACCTTGTGCCATATGAAACCGTAGCAGTTTTCTCCATCTGTGATATTATTACTATTATTACCCCTTGCCCTATCCTTGTGTAGGTACTTATAAGAAAATGCTGGAAATAAATGTGAGAATCGAATTAGAAATGAGGATGAGACTTGTAGCCATATATAGGCAAGCCGAAGCCCACCCTTTGAAATGAACTGTCTCAAAGTGTGTAATGTTGTTCTAGGTATATGATTAAATATAAGAGGCCTTTTTATTACAAAGGTATAGATTTGGTGTTTGTAAACATATTGTATGTAGTAAGTATACCTTCCACTGCCTTGGCTTCCACCTCGGTTGGCAATCGTAGGGAGAGAGAGAGAAAGACAAAAAGAACCCGAAATCGGAATCAGATGAAATAGGGTGAGAATCTCTCGTGTGTCCTCACTCACATCTTTCAGCAACCATTCACATTGCATTCTCAAAGCCACAGTGCATTCAGCCTGGCAAGGCAAGCATTTTCTCTCTTTCTCATCTTGAGATGTGGTGTGTGTGTGTCTGTGTGTAATACTCTTCTACGATTTCCAGCGCGTACAGAAAACTCTGTTGATGCTTTCTGAACTTTTGATGTGATGTGGGAATGGGATGAAAGTTTCCGAAGAAATAATAATAAAAACTGTTTTTGCTCTCGTCGCTTATGCTTATCCTACAGTAAATACTTAGGCACTGCTGTCGTGTCTCGTTAGATACTATTTTATTTCTGTCGGTGTGTCTGTGTAGGTACTATGTGTTGAATGTGTAGCATTGAGTTGTTTTGTATTTGTATCATCCGATCCTATTCTGCTGTAGTGGTATCCTATAACAGGTCTCTTGTGGCATGACAAGCAATAATAAGAGTGGGTATACCTAAGAAGGAAAATGGCTTAGCTCAAGCTGAGAGAGCGACAAATACAGAAATATCCCATTTCTTCCACTATATAAAGGTTGTGTTAGTGTAACTTGTAATAAATGTAGTGTAGCAGAGGTCAAGCCCTAAGCTATGATGTAAGATTTGTCCATTGTGCTTCTAAAGATATGATATGAACTATTGCTATTAAACGAAATACGTTTTGTGTCATTCATTTCCGATGTATATATAGTGTTAATGTTTTGCGTTGGACTGACGAGGAATCCACGTTCTGTTCTCCCTATTATATCATAATTGTATTTTATTGCTTTTTATTATTGAATTGAAACCTTGCTCACTCTTTTGTCGTGTTGTGTGTAGCAGTGTACCCTTGAGCTTTACGTGTATCGAATTCCGTGTAGGCTTGCCTTACTATATGTATACCAAGCACCATGTTCTACCAAGTAAAATTTGTATGAAATAATAGTAGTAGGCTTTTGTATGGAAAGATTTGATAAAAAGCTATAGTCGGATTTTTTTATATCAATTTTATCTCTGACTTTTCTTGTATTCTTCTTCTGTACATGAATTGAAGTACACTGGCATGTGTCATTCTTTCTCACATTTTTACATGGTGATCTCGTTATTGGATTTCGTATACTGTGTACACAGTATTATACCACTTACATATTGTATTGTATATTATATCACTACAATCGTGTTAGCAAGAAATGCGACGAGACGACTGTATTGTAGAGTGAGTCAAAGGAAAAGTCAAGTCAATGCATGGCATGGCATGATGATTCCGTCAAAAGCAGGACACACTGTGAACCAAGTGAAGTTTGAGAAGTTTTTTGTTTTGTAAGTTACGTCGACTATTTGTAGTGAATTTCCTTCCCTTCTTCGTCTTCTTCCCTTGCCGTTTCGTGTGAGGCAGCCTTTTTTCTAGTTGTTTAATCGATAAAGATGATAAAGGCTCCTTTTTATGCGTGGGATTATTTCAAGTCTGTAAAATCTACTACTTGACTCAAGTAGATGTGTACTCTCCGGTTTACATATGCTTTCCGTGTGGTGCCCATGCATTATGTTGTTCGTATGTTCTCCGAATGTGTTTTATGTACTCATGCATTAGTAGTGTGCGTTTACTCGCATCGCAATCGCACTTTAAAGTAACTATAGTTGAATTGAGCCATGCATTGCATTACTACATGCGTTTATAAACAACCGGCCTAAGCTGCCAAGCCCAAGGGTAGTAAGATTCGAGATACGCATTCTATTCTGGACTCAAGTAGTAGTAGGCTTTTCGTTAGTTACTTCCATTCTAATGTTAAAAGAGAGAGAGTGCTTTTACATTATTGAAGCAGAGTGGCTCCCCTTGTCTTGTTATCTCACGACTCCAAGTCAGAGTTGAGCGTGTGGGCGAAATTCAATTGTGTGAACGTCTTTCTCATCTTTCCCAACTTATTGTTAGAATTCGTGTGCGTTTTAACCATCCCTCCTAATGTATGCTACTACAAATAATGTGAAGCTATTGTTAACTTCCATCCGGAGATACTCCGCTATTATTGGAACAAGAAACTTATTGCAGTGCTGTATTAAATCAATTCTAGAATTAAATAAAATAATTGAGTCTGTTTATATCCAGTTGAATGGTCAGAATGAAATATTTTTTAAATATTTGTATAATGTGTTTAGATACGTTCGATATCTGTATGTAGCCTGAAAACTGTTTGAAAAGCAAATCCCTACCGAATAATGATTTTTTTCTATTAATACCTAGATACTAGACCAAAAGTGTATCGTCATTTTCTTTTACTCGAAAGTAAAAACGAGATGAGATTCGGAAGCTATTGTAGAAAAGAGCCACAAAACAGTAAAATAATGACGTATTGGGCTTCAGCAAAGTTGTCTCATCTTGTCTGGATGGGTACTTGTAAAAAAGAGAGGGAAGAAGGACGCATAGAAAGACAGAAGGTGATTCAGTTGGTCGGGTCCCAGAAGTCGGATTAGATATGATCCCTATAATAGAGAACTCTCCTGCAAACTAACGTCCTGTGCAATATTGCTAACCGAGAGGTTGCCTGGTGAGTAGAGTGTGGTTGTGACGGTAGTGAAAGTTAAGATATGAGACAGGCTGTGAAGGAAGATTTAATGTTTTCTAGCATACAAGCTTAATGGAGACTGGAGTAGGAAGTATTAGTACAAATGTACATAGTGTTACTGTAAAGAGAGAATGCGCTGGGTTGTGAAGCAAAGGAAAGGGAAATTCAATGAATTAGATTGACATCCCGTTTTCCAAGTATGGGAGAAATAAATGACGATGAGAGTCGAGAGAGCAGAGACAGAAATTCACGTTATTTTATACTGTACTTTCAGCATAGTAGCTGTTCTGTTTTCTGAGAGAGACTTGAACTACCTAGTGAAGTTGTCGTCAGCCTAAAGTCTCTCTCCGTACATGGAAACCTTTGTATTACACTCGAGACTTTATACAGGAAGAGTATTACAGAAAATTAAAGTAGTGTTTGTAAGTGTGTATGTGCTGCGACACTGTTGGAAGAGAAAATAGAAGTGGAAGGGAGAATGGAGCTAAAGTGGTAGAATTAGAGTGAATTGGATTTGGAATAAGAATTAGTTGCACAAAAGCAAGTGAAGGCACTTTGCCTTTCGATTCATTTTCCTGGGATGCTGTCGTGTTGCCTTGCTCTGTTGTGATACCAATATCACTATACGAGTTTCATGGACAATATATTTGTACAATGTAATTTAGAGCCACGTTTGTATATATGAGTTACTAGTATTTCTATTTCTCCTAGAGTACTCGTAGTAGTAGTAGATTTTAGTGAAAATCTAGTTAGCCCTTAGTATAATAATTTCATGAAAAGACTCTAGTTTGGTTCAGCTTGACTCTTTATATAACTTGAGACTAAAATCTACACAGAAAAGGGATCCGTGTACTCGGAAGTGTCTAATTCTACAGATATAGAATGCGATAAAAATGGCTTAGTGAAGGGCTACAGTAGTGCTAGGGTAAGGAAAATAGTAGGAGCTCTAATTGGAGCTCGTGTTTTACATATGAGATCAATCAAAGTTCTATTGGATCACGGGTGAGATTGTGTTGTTACGTTGGACTGCCAGAAAGAGAGAGAGAGTTAGATAAAAAGTATATGGGTAATCCAAGCATAATAGGGTTGATTGTATACAGACTGGCAATGTTAGTGTGGAATAGGGATTTAGATTGAAAAGTTTAAGTGCCCTTATGTATACTTTGGTAGTAGTTGTATACTTGCATTATTGTTCTCTAGAGATTTCTCGTTTGTGTACATGAGTCGGGCAGTGGCTGATGAAAAGTTGTGCTTGTGCGGAGTTGAGTGAGTGAGTGACTTGTTTGGATCGATCAGAGATAAACTTTAAGGACTCTCATTCTTAGCCACTAATGATCTATCAGGTAGGTTTTAAGTAGGTGGATTGAATTGGACAGAAACTAGCAGAGTCGAGACGAGATCTTTAAAAAATAAAAGGATCAAGTCCAGATGCTGTGTTGAGTTGTGCTACTAGTTCATCAGAGTTACTTAGAGTTAGTTTTAGAGACAGAATTATTAAATGCCTTGGGTTGGCAAAGAAGCACTTGAAATGATAGGACTGGTGTGTGGTAAAAAAGAGTATGTGATCCATTTACATATTATTATCAGTTGGGTTTAGTCAGTCGGACTCAGAGACATTGTTTCAGTTGGTGTGGAGAAAAAATGGATAGAAGAGAGGAATTCAGGATTTCGAAGAAAAAAACTTGAACATGGTTTGCCTTTCAAGAGGAATGTTGGCAATGCCTTTGAAAGGGTATTGTATGGTATGTGTGATATCGCACAAAGTACCTGCTATACCTCGTTATTCGGAACCGGGGTTGACATTGACACAGAGGATTTCCGAAAAAAATAGAAACAGACCAAATCAAGAAGTCGGGTAAGGCACAAGGAAATTTTTCAACATGGCTTTCCTACGATTCTCACAAAGTAGTTAATTAATTTTTGATACAAACAAGCAAGTATCTCGCTAAGAAATAGTACAAGCGTACTGCAGATGTAGAGCAGACGGGTATGAATTATATAGAAACCGACGGAGAAACAAAAAATAAAGACCGAATTCGGTTTGTTCTCTTAAGAGTGGTGAGATTGGTTGTTTTTATGTACATTTCTGTGGCTGAGGCATGCATGACATTCGCATTGGAATGATTTCTCTGTTTCTACCCATTTATCAGATTCATTGGTTTGAGAGCTACGAAGGTTAGTTAGCTTAGTTTTTAGCATAGGATTTTCTTGTAACAAAATGTATGATTTTTAGTGCATATGTTGCTTGGTACGTGCAGAGAGATTTAAATGTTCTGTTGCACGATACCGAGGAATTGAGAATTGAGCCGCAAGGCTGTAGTGATAATTAGAGGGATATTAGACATTTTTCGAGGTCTCTGCCGCAATAGCTTTACCTTTTACGAGAGACTTAGTTGCAAGACAGGTGTTTGTAAGATAAATCGGATTTTTTCCCCAAGTTTTTCTTTTTATTGTGATTGTACTGCAGTTGAGTCCGCGTTGTAGAAAATGCATATTATATTTACACGTAAATACCAAACTAAACATAAGTTGAACAATATCATTATATATTGTAGCGTGTAGTGTTGTTCTTCTTATATACCGTCTCATCAGCCTTTCATCAACAGCGGCATTTACACGCTTGCAAAAGAGTCATCATCATAAGCGAGGAAGGATAATGATAATGCGTATGATATAGCCATTTTCCTTTGTGGCTTAGCCTGCCTGGATGTTAACATGAAACGAAGCGAAATGCAGTGTAATATAATGAAATGACGAAGGCAAAAAGTTTTACATGTTCACACAGAAGAATAGCGTTGTAGTGGAAGAATGTTCAGAGAAGAATTTTGTAGCACGGGGGGCTAACTCTTTACTTTACGCTTGTACTTACATGTATTAATGTAAGTACATGTATACTATGCATACATTGAAAACTGCTGCTACTTATTCCTAGTACGTACATACATACATAGCTCTCTTGTGTGCGTGGTGTATTAAGTAATGAAAACAGTCATTGAATTCGGTGTGGTTTCATTTCTCTTGTTGACTACTTACTGCTTCTATGAATACAAGCCAAAAAAGAAGAGAATATTTTCGACAATAGTTGACTTAGAGGAGAATAGCGTCTTCACACAAAATCACCAACGAAGATGAAAGGAAAGGAGCGTGGAAAAGAAAAGAGTCAAAAGTTGGAGGATTTTAGCATATAGCCAAGTGACTTAGACTTTTTACAACTGCTGCTTTTGCTCTTATATTTTTATTCTTCTACTACTACATGTAGGTATATGTGTATAAATTTATATATACATGTATACAATTCATCTCACACAGTTTTACACGTAACACTGAATCAGAAATGTGTAGTTTGGTGAGTATGAAATATAATGTTGGGAGAAGGAGAGAAGTGCGCCGTCAGCTGGAACGATGATGATGAGAAATTGGGACGAAAACACGGACCAAGTCTAACCAAGACATGACGAAAGAGACAAGCGAGACGAAGCGAAGATTCTGACAGAGAGAACTACTACTACACTACTACTTCTTTTACTACGACTTACAAGATGAGAAAAAAGAATGAAAATGTGAATTTCTGTTGTGTTGTGTGTGTAAAGTCTAAGCTGGTAGTAAAGAACTTGAGTCAATTGAGAAATGTGTTGTGGAGGGGAAGGAGGCGAGGAGACGTCGGTTGCCGGTGGCTTGGCTGCTGAACCAGAGAGAGAACGTAGAACGTAGACTCACACTCAACTGAAATTTTTACAACCAAAACCCCAAAAGGCGTATGTAATTATTTTTAGGCATCCCTTCTGGTGTTCCTTTCGTTTTTTCATTGTGAGTTCTTTTATATCGTTCCAACTTTTCCAGCTTCATCTCGAAAAGTGCAGGGTTTGTATGAGTAAAGTGTGGAAATTATGAGAAAAGGTTTATAGACTTTTCAAATGAACCTTTTTTCATTAGGTATCTTTCTCGGGGCTTTGTTCGTGCATGTTGTGGGTTATAAGTTTATACCGTAGTGTATACCCTTATACCCACATCAGCAGTAACAACTGCGATGATGGGATTATCAAATTAAACAAAATGAGTCAGACTGTGAATTCTTTCGTGTTTAGTTGTAATGAATGAGGGCAATTATCATAATGACATTTATTATTCATCCTGTTTTAGCTACGTGGAAATAAAACGTGTCTGTTTAAAAATTACAAGGCTAAAATAGAAGTAAATTGAGTAGTTGTGGCAGTGGCCGGGGTTCTTTGCCTTCCTTCGTAGGTCGTATACCTACAACCAAACCGTTTTTGACAGACTTGCAATATTTCATTTTGATTAGCACACAGTGCAGAAAATACACTGCAAGCTAACACTAAAGTTTTTAGGTGTGCTCACGCAGTTTGCAAAGGCAAAAGTAGTACAACTGAATATAATATTGTGTATAAAACATAATGATTTTATAATGAGACTGTTCCACGGCTGTTTTTTCCTCTGTAATTATATTGTTGCGATCTGAGTTAAATTAACGTTGACTTCGTTTCTTGTAGCAAAGCGCAGCTCTCTTGCTTTTAAGTTGGTTAGGCTGTAATGATAATCATGGAGATTTCCATTCTGATAAACTCGTCACTTCCTCTCACAACGAGTAATTAAAGAGGGCTTTGCGACGCTATGTCAAGGATAGCGTTCAACACAAAATGTGCTTGGGGATCTTGACATGCACATGCTAACAGTTGTACTGCTTCGTCTTCTTCAAACACATTTTTAGGATTCAATACAAAGTTCAATAAAGTACCTACACTTTTATGAAAACACTATCATTCCCTTAAGTGCATCGTTAATTTGAAACATTCAAAATTGTAAAGAATCATTTGAAAAATTGCAATATTTTTAATCTTTTCCTGAGTTTCAACTTCATGAAACAATTGTTTAGTTGACACGTGCACGGTATTTTCGCTCTAAAACACGATTAAAGTTGAAAGATAAATTGTAGGTACCTGTTTTCCATGATGAGGTTTTAAGTGAAAATTATGTTTCTATGAAAGTTTTACAATGTAGCAGACCTTTAGGAGATTCTGAACAAAGAATCAAACATGGTGGAATGCAACTTTGATTTGATTTTACATTTTTGTGATTGCACATTGTCAACATTCAGCCTAGATCTTCTTCATTGTTTTGATGGTTTCAATTTTGAAGCTGTATTGAACTATGCTTTGTTAAATGCATTTTTGACAAGCATTGGATTTCTATGGACATGAACTATTTATCATACTTAAGTGTATACTACATGAAGGTACTTTTCTATGTAATGTACATAATAGCCTTTTTAGCCAGTGTGACTTCTTTAATATTGATTTCTTTATTCCGATCCATTTGTCAGTTTGTGCATTCAAGTCCCTTTACATAATAATATGAACATCAGCAGCCTTATCTTTTATCTCACTCAGTTTTGTCATTTGTATCAGGTAGGGCATTACTTTAGGTTTATTCTACATGCAGTTTATTCTGTTGTCACTGTATATCTACCTTATGAATAGATAGCAAACAAACAATAAACTATTGTAGTGTAGTGCAGGTACCTATATATATGTATTAAAAATACAAATGCGCAATACAGTGCTTTGAATATAATAAATTCATTTCGAATTCATCTCGCACTTACACAAAAAATGTACTTGCTACACTGTATAATATTATTAGTATTTTTAGTTTGAAACCCAAGAAGGCATCGCACGACATACATAGTAGGACAATCGTACACAGTTACGTGTTACATAATAAATACATAAGGTAACATATTAACGATCTGATAAAGTGCAGACTGCAGTCAAGGCACGCTACACTACAGACTTAACGATACTTGCTGATGCTGGTTATTATTAACGTATTAGTTTATATAGGTAGCTTATGTGTAATGTAGCTATCTCACAGTCACAATGTACATGATATGCATGTGCTATAATACTACATGTACAAAGTATGTAAATAGATGTACAGTACACTGTGTGTACTTTGAAAGAGGGTGGGCTACGCCTTAAGTTGAGCCAGGACAGTTGAATTGAATCACCTCTGTTGTCTGTCATGCAACATGCATATGCACGACTTGTTCTGTGTCCATATATCGTATTCATGATATGTATGCGATTGTGTAGTGGGTAATAATATTCAGTCAGAAAAGTATGGATCGGTTTTCGGCTCCTTGTCTGTTATCTTTCTCTCTGTGTTCTTTAGTACAATATACTTAAGTACACCTTGGTCGTTTTTAGCGGTTGGTTAGGTCTGGTGTTGCGTTTGGCCATTAGTTTGTCTCTTATCCGTGTTTGTAGTCTATTCTGGAAATGAAAAGTGGTGGTGGTGTGGCGTGGGCAGATGTTTCTACTGTGTATGTGTGTACATGAACTCATGTGGGCAAACATTCAGAAAAATACACATTTTTAGTTGTAATTTATTTAAGCTTCTGCTTTTATATCTGAATCTCGACTAGGTTTTGGTTCTCATTAGTATATTAGGTACTCCATGTCCATGCATGCGTACAAAACAACAACATTTCAATGCTTTAATAAAGCTGTACAAATAGAATCTCATATTGTGAAGTTGAGACACGTTGTCTCTCTTGAGAGACACTATAGGTTTAGATTAGTTGGATTAATTCCAAAGTGTAGTTAGAGTAAGGATTTGTTTGTGAACAAGTTTTCATGTTTTTTCCCTGAGGTGTAATGTAGTGTAATTTAATATGATGTAATAGCTGATGATTACCTGAGAGACAAATCAAGAAGTTGAGGTCTTCAGAAGCTCTTTTCATAAAAATGCCTAGAGGTCAATCTTGGTGCATCATAGCAGCGTGTGTTCTCAGTCTCAGTCTCTCGAGCTGACTGGAGACTTCTAAAGTAATAACTCATGGTGATTGAAGGTTTCCCTTTCAATTGAGCATTTGATATGGACATTTGTCGTCACAAACGTCCAAACAATGGCTACTAGTAATGCTGCGGCAAAGAAAATATTGTAAAGAATATAATTTTTGTTTCGTTCGTATTATTAGTAGTATTTTTCTTGTACCTACTATGATGTACTACCATTACAATATGCATATGCACTATTATGGAGTGTGAAGATTGCTACGTGGGTATCAGTAGAAAACATCTTGTATTTGTGTGTGTGTGTTTGTGTTTGCGCCATAAAAATACTCTTGTTTGTTACATACATACACACAGAGAGCTTTTCTTATTCTTTGCGACGTTGTTCAGCTATTGTGATGCTCCGTGCGGTTACACACACAGATAGGCAATGAAATAGGCATTAGCATTCAATGATGCGCTTGTATACACCTACATCCTACGGATAACAGACATATATGTTCATAACGGGGCAGGGGGAACATCATAAAATTTCAATCATAATATAATTCATATGGATAATCATAATGAGAGACTTGGGCTCAGGTATAAATGATTCCCAGAGGGATTATTATAACATCGCATCGTAAGTAACAATCGCCTATGCCTGTCTATGTATCACTTGACTCTCAATACTCGTTTCTTTATTATTATTATTGTAACATACGCTCGTTCATACTATTTGTTCTCGCATATACACACCTACTCGTATGCAATATCGTTTTCCAATATTTACTGAACAGAAAATACTCTCGAGCTGATTTAGCTTACTCGTAGAGACTAGAGACACACAGAGTCTGTTATTCTGAAAGAAATGCAAATCCTTCTGTGGGTGTATTATGCTTTAGTACAGATAGAGTGGATTCTGCTCTTGTGAGCTTAGTTTCCTTTTCTTTTGTAGTATAGTAGTTTGCTCTTTGGTAGAGAAATGAATAAAAACTGTTCTCTCGGTTATATATGGAGGAAAGCGTTTGTCGAATATTAAATAGAATGTGTGAGACATAAAGTGCATGAGAATAGAAAACACATAAATTGTTTCTAAGTCTCAGGCTCCATGTGTTTGTGTGCATATATGCCTTATGCCTGCTTTTTACTCGTTAGTAACTAATATGTCAGAGTTTGGGGTTAAATTATTGTGTCAACGAATGGTTCTTGGATGTAATCCAAATTTTCATTTTTTCATGTTGATTTTAAAAACTCAACGCTACTTTTGTCATATGCTAATCCCTTCGAGATATAGAAAGAAGAAAGAGAGAAGACGTAGAAGAGTTAAAGTTCATAAATTTTACAAGAACATAACATGGAGGTTTGTTCGATCTGGCTGTGTAGAGTGCAATAGTAATGTTCACCGGACAAATGAAATGCAAGGCTGGTGGTGGTTGTGAGTTTTACAATAGAATTTCAGTGTTGTTCTTATTGTTGTTGTTGCTGTAGATAAGGCAAGGTAGGGTAAACTTTGGTTTGAAATTCAGGTTTCAACTTTTCTGAGGGCTGTCATATTTCATGGAGAGCAGAAGAAGGTTGGTAAGAAAGAAGACTTGACGCAGGTAGAAAAGACAGCTTAGGTGGGCCGTAATGACGGTAATGCGCCCGTAATTTACTTTCCATGGCTTTTGTGTGCTTGACTCTCGTCATTATTTTACATACAACATTTTATCTCGTGTTGCTCACATCATTTCCTTTTTCTTGTTGCATTTGTTTGAATTACCTTGTTACACCAAGTCATCCTCAAAAATCTTTTTGTAATAAACAAACAAATGGTTGAAGAATGAGTACATATCCATATCTTAACTTTTCTACAAACCAGACATAGGTGAATTAAAATATTTTACTGATTAAATTAACGAATTACAATAGGAAATTTTTTGCGATTGGAAACAAAAGTATTAAAGCAAAACACCAAATATTTTTATAAGTTAGCGATATACTTTAGTTCGAGTTAGGAATTATTAGATTAGGAATCCTGCATGTAATTTGAATTATTATACATACCTACCTAATAATAATTAATTTGTGAGAACAGAATTATTGTTTTCTCAGAAAGACGTATTAATTTGTAGTAATGGATATTGTTGATAAGTTACATGCCTTTGCTAGTTGAAATACTGTGTGTATATCATCCTAAGGGGCAAAGAAGACTAATAAGCCAGGACAATTATGTCATATGTACGACTTGCACAAAATACACGCTAACAAATGGCGTAATATGCATGGGAAGAGTTATAATAACGATTATTGCCTAGGTGGTAGTTTGTTAGCGTTGGGGCAATAGTTCCTATGTGCAAACGAGTGCTAACTGTACAGAAAAGAGCATTCTGAGTGAGAGACGCAAGCAAAGAGTGAATATATGGCAATTCAGAGCAAGACGACTAAATAAATGAAGTGTATGGCATGGCTCGTTTGATTTCGTCTGCTTTGCTCTGTCATTGCTCTCATTTTCTTCTTATTTATTTTTAGTCCGTTAAATGCGAATGCTAGACTCCCCAACACAATCGTCAATCTATAATATACGAAAAGTAAAAGCTTAAGCATGCGTAGCCTCATTATTGTTCCACTTCCTCGCAATTAGGCAAGCTGCTCACAGAGCAGACCTTGCTGACTTAATTCTCCTAACAATTCGCATTCAGCATATATTTTTATTGTACACATACTCTATATACTTTTATATATGTTTTGAATTCAATCTTTACAAATTACTTTTACAATTTCTCCTTCTATCAATCAGTAGTAAGTTAGTAAGTTAAAATTGAGTCTCTTTAAACTATGCTTTGCAAATGTGCATGATTATTGTATAGAAAAATATATTGTTTGGGTGTACCCTACTTAACATGACTATAGAATCGTATAAAATATTACAGCTCTTTTCTTCTGCTGTATAGTACAGATATAATACGACTGTTGTGGTGTATAGTTTGAAGTCGGCTTGACGTAGAATTGATTGATATTACTGTTTAGGCGAATGGAGCTGAAACATGCGATTTTGTAGACCAGCCCATAATAGTTTACCTAATACAGTTGTGAGGTTGTTCTGTGCTGTATGTATCCATATGTAGTTCATACGAACTTAAAACCAGTTAAGTAGTAACGAGCTTTTTCTTCTATTTTCTTGACTTGATTTGTATTTACTGCAAACACTACTACGTACTACTACATCACTGCTTAAGCGAAATGCTTATTATAGTTCAAGTTATCGTAGTACAGTTGGCGGACTACCTTTCATGTTTATTGACTCGAGTTCGAGAGGAGGGGAGGTCGAAATAATTATCTGCTCTGTGAGTAGAATTGAGTTCGTTTTGTATTGCTATCGCTATTTTCATGTTGATTAGGAGGTCACAATTATAACCAAGCAAAACTTTGTACTTCTGCTCTGCCTTGTGCGAACTTACAGCTACAACTAAGAAAACGCAAATATTTGGTTTCTTGTTTGTGGTATAAGAGCAACTATAAATTCAATAAATATATCAGACTCTTGTTTCTCGTATTTTGGATAGGAAACTTGATAGGGGCTCATGCCTACATAATTACGTCCATAGGGCAGTGCATGACTGCATTAAAAAGAATAATCTGTAAATTCTGTGTATGTTTTGTAGTGTGTAGTTTGTACAGGAAGAATTAGGTATATAGAATAAAGTGTAGGAATATGGTGAGTGCAAAGTGAGAGTGAGAATCCCAAATCAGTTTGACTGTATCTCTTTAATGGTATTTCAGTGTAGTTTTCGTTTTTTTCTCGTTAGCTCCATGCTCGCTTCCGATATTTGAGATTCTTTCCCACGGCAGTGTAAAAATGTAGCATTGATGAGTGTAAGTACATAATACAAATAGACTGGTTTGTAAAAATTTCTGTTTTGTATCCTAACAGATCGCTCACCTGAACTATTCGAGTTAAGGTGAGCGATCATTTAGAGCGTTTACTCGAAGAAAATAATATGAGATTGGGATTGTGTAATAGAATACAACTTCTTAAATCAAGTCAAGCCTTTGTATTTTTATGCTGTTGCAATTGAATTGAATGCGTACGAGAAATGTAATGTAATGTAGTAATGCAAAAGCAAAAGCAGTAAGTAATCCTCAACAAGTGAATAGTTTATTCTGTGGTAATGTATTTTTATAATAGAAAACAGGCTACTCTTCTGTTGTCTACTCGAGTCTGCAATCTTTTTTTCAGCTTTTAGACTCTGGGTAGTCGTTCTTATCATTCTTGTATCGATGAAAAGTCCAAGTAAAGTTTGACATGATGAGAATTGTACGTGTAAGGTAGTAGGTTGCAGTAATAGTATATTTTCCACTCGAGTTAAAATTATACCTACAAGCTCTGCTGGTTTTCCTTTAAAGCTCTTCAGTTTTATATGTTTATTTATTGCACATGAGTGGACAGCCTAGGTCATGATAGTGATTTGTGGAAGACGGGATTCATACAAAACATTCAGTCTTTTAACTAATCCCAACCATCAACCAAATGGATATTACTTATACACTTGCATTCTTTTCAAGTGCTAAAGAAATCAAAAAGAATGAATGTGTATAACATGCTAATTCAAGTCAAGTCCACTGAACACAAGAAAAGAAACTTGAGAAGGTACTATATATATGTACAGTACAAGTACAGTGTGTATAAATCCCAAGCGTTTAGCAAAGACGTGTAACATATTATTCACTCTGTATAGCCTTAACTTACTTAGCATAGCTGTTGAAAATCTTGTAAAGTACTTAGAGTAAATTGTATAAATAGGAATCGGTAGTTGTTTGTTAGTTACTTAGTTGTTGCATGCATTTTATTATATTCTGTCCAACTAACTGACACAAAACTGCCTTAACTTGTGAACTGAATACCTACGTTACGTAGACACACACAAATAATGCATATATTATAATATTGTATGCATGTCTAGTGTGTAATATGTACGTAGTGAATGTTGTAGTAGTAGTACATAGCAAGTAGTTAGCATTTGTGAAGCAAAGTTGAGCTTTTGGTTCTTTTATCTGAACACTCTTTCAAGTAGTTGACTTTTGCCATAATATTATCTGCATAAAAGCAAGCAAAGCAACAACTAGCGACAAACAGAGATAGAATGAGCACACCACATACATTACACACTAACAGAGTTGAGTTGACTTGAAGTTGAAATGAAAGAGTTAGTTGAGTTGAATCGTCTCGAGGCGAAAAAAATTTACATGAGCCCAAGCCAAAAGTCAAACTACACAGAATATGTACATTGCACACAAACACATAGAGAGTAGCTTTAGTAGTAGTCCTCGTATCTGTATAGCATGCCATAGGAAAGGAAACAACTATGTAAAATATACATTAGATTAGAATAATATTATGTTGTGTGTGTTACACAGATACTATGTGCATATCAGTGTACTTTTAGTATACACATGACTTTGTGTCTGTAGAATGGATGTATGTGTATAGATAGAGGCGTATATCGGGGTGTAAAGTAAATATATTATAATATATACACATAGATACGAAACTGCTATTACTTACATTACATTACACTACAAGGCAACAACAACACAGACCTTATTACCATCGTGTCATACTTTAACACACAGAAAAGCAGACGAGACCACTCAAGATTACACTCAGCGAGCTCTTGTAACTTTTCAATATAACAATAATATGGCAAACTTAATGCAGTGATCCAATCCAATCAGTTTTTTCCTTGCTTGCTGGATAGCGTCACAATAAAAATCTGTCCGACTAGACATAACACAAGTAATTCAAACTTAACACACGTAAACTACTAGTCAAATCATGCAGCACATACTTTATATTATTATGTGTGTTGTACCAGTATCCAACATTATTACCGTGTTAGTTTGTACTAGTAAACTAATACAAAATCTGACCATAGCATAGTAATAAACATACTTAACATTATACACACATACTTTACACACATACTACAACCAACTCAAAAAACACAGTCAAGCAAGCAAGCGGCGAGTTTGTAACTTTGTGTTTGTGTGTATCTGAATCTGATATGTAATTTATACAATCGAATTGAGCGAGTCTGTTATAAAGCTTGTGTGGTTGTACAGTGTTAGTGTGCTATGTGTTAGTGTGTACTGTGACTAGGTAATACATGCATTGTAGCTACTTTACCTATAATTTATCGAGTTTTATAATAATATCATTCTTCGTACTTCAATTTGGTATAGTATTTTGATATCCCATATCTAATGCTCACTTTTATAGTGGTGGCGTTTGATAAATGCTTTTGTCTTGTCTAGTTGCTAATGTATATAGATTTAATAGGTACTTAAAGGCTATCTGCGTTTATCTGTGAGAGTTATATGTGTATTGTGCTCCTGCATGATTCTAAATGTGTTATTATGATTCGAGTGACTGGGCCTGGGACTGTGTTGTGTTGTATGTTCTATTGTCGAGCTATTAGGTCTCTAAAATGAGAATAATTATTATAAAGTAATGTAATGGCACATAGAGCAATAAGCGAGTCGCTCGCTTGCTGGCTGTCCTTGCTGATTTCTACTTTCTATTCCCACTGTTATAAATTGTTAGAGTGTATGGAGAGGAGTTGTTAAACTATGCAATCAACTTACAATAGAATAGAATTTAACATAACAGCTAAATTATTTCAGACAATTACTCTGTGTACAGTATATATGTACGACGAGTCTCTGACGGCTTTGTGATGTTATGTTTGTGAACAGGGTTAAACGAATATGGCATTGCTTATTAAGCGAATCATTCGTTTGTTTTCATATTGTAGTAATTCCATCCAACTTGGAAAACAATGGCAAGGAATACTTTTGTGTGGTTTTTCATTAATTTCCTTTGGTTTTGTCTAGACTGTTCACAGAAATATGAAAATCCTATATAGTAAATCTTGCATAGGAAATCAAAGTTTATTACATTGCCAACTGACACGAAAGGGTTATTAAATATTGTGAATGTAAATGTAAAATTCATCAAACCAAGCAAATAGAAACATTATTTATGATACGTACTACATACAGAGTAAAGGTAAATTCGTGAGAATTGCACAATTTCCTCGTGGTTTTCGTTTGTTTTTCATACATTCAACATTTATACAGAGTTTTGGTTTATATGCATTTGGGGCAAAAAGGTGAAATAATTATACACGGGTTGATTGCTGGGTTGTGTCTCCTGGTGTAACAAAATCCCCATACTTGTCACAGTTGTGTTGTGACTATTCAATTTGAGACTGCTATTATTTTTAAGTATATAGGTTCACCAGAAGAGAAGAAATTATGGACAATTTCAAAAAGTGAAGGAAATGTTTGGAAAATGGTAGGTATTATTTATCTACAGGGGAAATATGGGACAAGTTAGCCTTTAGTGAACTTTTGTGTGACATAGGCATATGTGTGTGGTACAGGTATTTGAATAGTGTTGAGACATTGGTATTTTGCACATTTATTAGCTTAGTACGTTATTATCTAGTACAGCACAACAGAAATCGTGTCGGCTATTTTAGTTTTGGTTATCTTGTTGCTTTACATTGCATATTTGACTTTGACGCATTGCATAGGTACACACATTTTAGGGAAGAATAGTGAATTGTACGGATGAATTGAGTTGACAGAATAAGACGTGTTGTGTATTAATGCGTAGTAGTGGTATAGAGCACGACAGAGTAATATTGTGTGCATTATTGGATTGAATGTGGACTTGAGTTGACTTTGCAATAGTTTGCTTAGCATGATTGTATTATTGTATTAATGTTGCAACGTAGTTCTCCACGTTTATTTCCCTTCTCTCTCTGTGTCCCTGTTGTGTGTTACAGAAATATATTAAACTTTGGCATAAAACACACACACTTGCGGGCACATGTGCACACATTATTAGTGTGACTCGCTTGTAGTACCTTTTACCGTATTAATACAAGTTTCGTTCGATACGGGCTGACTTAACGATGCTGAGCTGGCGATAAGGCCACTGGGTGCCAATGTAAAAGCTAAACGAACGAATGAGAGAACCATCGATCGCTTTTTGTCTCTTTGCTATACATACAACACTCTACAACCGACTAGTACTTAAGTTGAAAGGTTGAAGCTCCAATATGACAATGACTTCACCATCACCACACAACTTAGTGAAGTTTTCCATATATTTCTATATGAGACATTCTGTTTTCGTTTTCATCATCTTATTCCTCGTTTATTATTTATAACTTGTTTACTTTCGCATAAATTGACGTGTCTCCTTTTGGTTTGCTTATCCTTATGCTATACTTTAATTTGATTCGTTGATGTGTATACAGTATTGTATAAAGTACTGATGTGTACAAGCTTTCTGTTTTCTCAGTGTATGAATATCTTTATGTAGTTTTTTATTGTATGTATATTTGTTACTGGATTGTGCTAATGTAGAACGAAAATGAAAAAAGTTAATGTTTAGAAAAACTTCATTTCATTTCACAGAAGGAACATTTTGTACATAAACTTTAGCTTTGTACGTGTAGGGGAAGTTTTGTTGTAGTAAGTTGGGCATGGAATTCCTTGTGTAGCTCTATGGGTTGTTAGTTTGGTAGATATCCTTCTATGGCTTCAATTCTCAATTGTTTCTCTCGTCAGACAGGGAAGCTACTGGAGAATTACAAAATCCTGTCTGTGAGTTGAGGCAAAGCTGCGTAGGTGGAATGGAGAGGGAACAGAAGAAGAATACAGAACAGAATGTGTTCAAGTTTCCTTGAGTTCAGTCAGAATTGTGAATTGTATGCTGACACATGAAACCAAGACAAATAGTCATAAAATAAATGATGGCAGAGTATTTATTTAAAACTCACTCAGTTGACTCATCATGTGAGGATTTTTATTTGTATTAGTAGGTATATGTTATGTGTTCATGTTGTGTTTGTTAGTAGTTACATAAATAGTCGTAATATTGACATTTTTTTGTTGCAAAGTGTGTAGATATATAAAGAGTTGTATCATATTTTTCAAGTTATTATTAGCTTTGGATTATGTAGGTATGTGTATGGGTATGTGTATGTTGTAAGAGCTTGCAACACTCTGAATAAGTAACAAATTCTGTCGGTTATTGTGGCTGTGGCTTATTTAGGTGGAAACTTTGACAAGCCATATCAGCAAAAAATCATTTTATAATTTGTTTTTTGCAGGCTATTGTTAGTTTCAAGTGTTTTGAAAAATCCCTTTATCAGCTCCATTCGTTGTTGAGCAAAGTTTCAGTTTTATCTACATGGGAATTGTGATTGATTAACTAAAGTTACTACTTAGCTTGGGTAAGCACAATTTCATAAGAGCTTTATATTTTACAAGCTATATGCTGAGGACACGTGCGTTATATTATATAGTAAGTACACTCAGAATTAATTGTAAAGTGTATTTTGTTTGACATTAGGCAAAGGAACTGAGCCATGATGTAGAAATACGTAGAGAATGTGTTTTAAGCACAGCACAGCGAAAAGTTCTCTGGGTTGGTTTTGGCTTTGCCATCCACACAGAGCTGCAAGTGAATGTAATGATTCCTATATAATATTCCCCATACTTCTCATGTCTCGCTCTCGTTCTTTCAGCGTGTAGCTTAGATTTTAGAAGGGAACGATGTTTCTAGAAATTTTGCTTTAAAAGTACTTCAAAATGTAAAATTTTGAACCAAAATGAGTGTCTGAGTAAGCTGAGAACTCCATTTTGTAGAGAGAAGTTTGTGGGATGGGGCTAGTTGAGATTGCACAGAGAATCTGTAAAATGTTGTTTAAATACGCTAAAAGTCTATGTAGAAATGTGTTTTATGGCTCAAAATTTGTGTCAGAAAATTCGTAATACATTTTTGAGTATTTGACGAGATTTTTATGACTATAGGCTAAGGGATACATGAAAATTCAACGCCTTCTTTGTGAGGAGGAGGAGCTCCACGCTGGGAGTGATGCTGTGATGGTTAAAGTCTTTTTCCCGATTCTTGTGGAAAACACAGCGTAATTTCAAAACGCGTTGGCATAATCGCTTCGTTTTTGAAGTAGGTGGTAGAAAATCGCTTTTTCTGTCGGATACATACTTTCAGAAAACTGGAGATTGAAAATTTATAGGCTTTACATGGCGGACAACATGGAGTCGCTTGTGGTTGAAATATACAGCACTCAAATTGCTTTACATTTTCTGTTTATTTCTCAATATGGAACAATACTGTACCACATTTGCAATAATAATCCATTGCACAGTTACTATATAAATGCAGACAATAACATTTATCAACTTCACAAAGTTTATTTTATACAAAATAACGATTTTTCCGAAGCATTCGTAGCGCTTCATGCAAGTTTTTGTTAAAGTCAAACTAACTTTGCTTCGTTTATGGCTATCTCGAGCGTTTCACTACGTTTCATAGGAAGTTGGACAGAATGAATAGACAATATATGAACTTTCAGACTTTTCTTCCTCTGAATGTGTCAATTCAGATATATTCGCGGCACAGACTAGTAAGAAAACTCAAAGTTTCATGTACTAGTGAATGAAATTATTGAATTCATTTTTGAGGCTGCTCTTAGCTTATGCAATTCCCTGTCATACAGTGATCTGTAATGTGCTTCAGAGAAAACATCTCAAATTATTTGCATTACCTACACCAATAATTTTTAGCCGATGGCTAAAGGGAAGATATATTTTATTCAGTTCCGTACTTGTTGTAATGTAACTGCATTCAAATATTTTAGTGTTCCCAAATTTACCTCGTCACACAATAAAATGTAGATATGAAGGTAGCATTGTTAATGGAATTAAATATATATTTGTCAAAAAACTTGTATTTATGAATGTAGCCTTGTATTTTTATGAATCTTCAAAGTATAAGTGTCTATACAAAACAAACAATACGTATACCGTATACATACCTGTATTTGAAGGAAAATTTCTCGTTTTCTAGGAAGATAAGAAAAATCATTTGGAATCATAAAAACTACAATGTAGAGAGTAGTTGTTTCTTGTTGGCTTAGGAAGCAAAGTGTACACGAGAAAGATTTGTAGCTGTAAAATTGGAATCTCACTCTTGGCTTTCTCACCCTTGTTTGAAGCTCCGTCGGTGAATGCTTTGTGGAGTTGTATTTTGTCGTTGAGGTTTGTTCAAGTCATAAACTTCATACCTACATAACTACACATTTTTCCACAGAGTCTATAAAACACAAAAGATTTTATTACAACAGTTTTTACAAGTACTTGCTTAAAGTAACGACAGTAAAACCAACAGCAAGTTATCACCCAGTTTGAGGGAGTAAAGATGTTTGTTACTACAAATAACAGGGCTGTTACTTTGTATTTGTTATGTAAATCATCACTATTTTCATCATTTCATGTTAGACACAAAATACGTTGGAAGAGGAATTAAACAATCTGAGTAACGTAAGTATAGAATAAACTTAGTTTTGTCTCTCTTTGTCTATGGCTTCAGAAAGTTACATAGTGTACTTGGTTTTTCTGTTAGAATTACATCTTATTGAAAAAAGGCTACCAATTTAATGTAGTTTACACATTAACTTCATTTTTAGAGGAATTCAATTTAGTTTCCAAGATCATAATATTTTCATTAAATGCATGACAAATAAAGTGTTCTGTACGATGTTTAACGGAAAAACAGGATTGTAACTTTTTTAGCTGCTCCTAACAAACTTTATGAGATATAGACAGATTAACATTAATAATAAAATAACAAACCACAGGCAAATATTCTTGATTCATCGTTAAAAGCGTTTCAAAATTATTACATTGCTGTGTGTTTAACTCGCTATGTAGTGAAGCTTGGTTGAGAAGCGCAGAGTTGTAGCTGTAGCTGGAGAGCAAGCATCCTTTGTATCTGTATCTGCTCGCTATGCTTGGAATGAATGGTTTTTCTCTCGTCGCAACTCCCGTTTCCTCACTAAAATTTGCTCCAGATTTCGTATTTGCTGTCCAATTTGACTGAAATATACACCAAATTAATCTCCATCGCATAGGCTATCAGAATGTTGTATTTTCAGTGTTCTAAGTTCTATAGTACTTGGTTTGTGTACTCAGATTTACAAGGTTAAAGAATCCGAAAGTGTCTCCTCACGAATCTAATTCTGCAACCTAAAAATTCGAATTCCAGGCCGATTTTTGCGCTGATTTATGTCAAAATTAGCCCAGAATTTTTGACTTGAAAAACTTAGTACTATAGACTCTTCAAAATCAAACATGGCGGACTGAAAGCCATATACACATGCATTCAAGTCTCTCCGAATCAAATGTTGAATTATTTCCATTTGTTACAAACTAACTTTCATTTACAGTTTCTAAAGCTTATTAAACAATTCCAACAATACAATTTCAGTATATTTTAGCAAAAATTTTCGTGATTTTTACAGTTTTAGCTGTGTGACTTCAGTCGTGTATCCATTTGAGGTTATACAGTGTAAAGACAGAGAACCAATGATAATTCCAGCAGTACCTACGCGTTTTTACTCGCTCTGTTTTTAAGTCTCGCTTTCATTTTCTAACATGGTGAATGTAAATATGAAATTTTCATTAAAATTACAATTTTTGTAGAAAATAGAAAAACTCTTACGTGTTTGTTAGAGTTATTTATACATAGGGGTGATGAGAGATTTCTTTTCGTTCTTTGCTTTACCATCTCATACGGGCACATAAATAAATGTGATGCATTCACGGCATTTTTACAATTAATACAACTACGAATAAAATTACTGAAATACAATATGTAGATTATTCTCTTGATGGTTGTTGAAAAAAGCTAATTCTAAAAGTAAGTTTTTGATTAAACTTTACTCTGGCTGTTTTCATTAGTGAATTCGGTTTTAGCTGTTTCTGATCCAGTCTCCCTTTGATATGTCGTGGCTATCTGTTGTGGTAAATGCGGAAGGGACTGGAAATCCGAATTTAGATAGTAAATGCTTGAATTCGAACCGCAGCACACATCAGAACAGAATAAGAGACACATACACAGCCAAGGGTGTTTGCCCATTATCGGTCTTTTCAGCCGTGGTTCTTTTGCTATGCATTCAGCATCATTGAGACTGGGCTGAACCGACCGAGTGTAGTTGAGTTGAGTGGATGGATTGTTTACCAAAGAGCCCTAAAGGTTTTTCCTCCCTTCATTTCCAGTGATTTATGCATCAGATAGTGAACGAAGTAAAATACGATCTTCCTTTTGTGGGAATCAGATGTACTCGACGCACTCGGAAAACTTTTCTTTTCAACCTCCCTTATTAATGATATTTTTGCATCCATTTTCATTAATTTTACTCATTCGAAAACATTACTACACTCTTCATTGTATTCAGAGCTTGGATGATTACTCAGAATACTTACTTTATTTGTGTATGCACCTACCACACCAGAATTCCCAAGGCATA
>JAQFYB010001886.1:0-28554 GCA_034694085.1 Pogonognathellus longicornis
TACATCATCGAGTTAAATGGAGTGCATAATTTATGAAAACTTGCAATTATTTCTCGATTATGACAATTCTATAGGTTATGTATTTGCTACATTAACAACAGCATACTCGTACTTCTTTAGTAGAGACACTATTGTTGTCACATAATATTTTTTTATCGCTCAACCATGAATGAATGTAGAAATAGTTAAAGAGCAATTCATGTAGTTTTAGATGTTTGTGTGTCATTGTGTTGTATAACCTCATCAACTATTCTACACAGTAATTTCACGTTAATCTTTTTCTGCATATAGTTCTTACTCGTCTACATTCAGCATTTGTAGACATCACTTCAAATAACGATTGAAAAACCGAACTTTCCACACAAAAAAAACGACATGCCTACCTACATAACTTAAATGTTCAACAGAAATACAATTAATAGTAGTACATTACATATTAATAATCAGTTCAAATTATCGATTCCCTGGTATGGAGCTCGGCTATACTAATAATGATAGAGCTCCGGCGTAGAAAAAATGTTTACAAGAAATCGACAGACTAGATTTTCTATCAGTGAAAGCATGATTTGTGTACAACATTAAATTGTATCCAAATAATAATTTACAATGTAATAGCGCAGTAGTATTAGTGGAGGTATTTCGATTCGAAATCTGTACTGTATCCTGTTTTGACTTATTAATCTTGTTCACCGTGGGTAATTTCTGTCGCATTCACGGATTATTAGGCTAGAGTTACTTCGACTTTAAAACGGAATAAAAACTGTTCGAGCGAGCGAGCGAGCTAACGAAAACGTAAGTTCAGCCTTCAATCATAATAATTGTAACATAAATAACTGATAATTACATACGATAGGTAAGGATAATTAACTTGCACTTAAATGCAAGCTGAATAAAAATTGACCCGCTACTTGATATTTCAATGTCACATGTCAGCTCACAATTTAGAAATCATCTAAAATGTGATAAAAAACAACAAAAAACAAAAAAAGTACGACAAAATCTTGCGATTGGAAATATCTTCTAGACGCTGTTGTCACTTCTACAATTCAGTGAAACTTTCCAAGCCAAAAACCAGTGAAAATGCAATCAATCAGTACGACCGAGGAAATGGTTACAGTTACATTGCAGTAAGTACTGTATCATGAATGGATTTTGTGGAGGTCAGCGGGTGACTCCTCATGGATGACCTTTGTGTGCGACGAACAACGAAGGGATCACATTCAGCTGAAGTACTTATTGATTGGTCTTCTTAGTCATTGAGAGTACGAGATGTATCCTGAGTCATTGGGTGAAGTTGACGTATTTAGACTCTTATTTATAGGACTTTCCATCAAGGATTCACTAATTTCTATAGGTGGTATTACTTGTCCTTCAAAATAAGGATGTTGAAGAGCGTCATGTGCACTTATTCTCTGGTTAGCATCAAATACCAGTAAACGGGAAAGTAAATCTTTTCCAACACCACCGATTCCTGGAACTACCAATTCTAGATTTCGGGGAGGACGTGCAGGAAAGGAATGAGGTAGCACCCTGGAACTGGCAGGCCAATTTTCAACTGACGGAGTACCTATCACACTGCAATACAAACAAAACCATTAAATTGAATAAGTATATCAATTTCGAATATGCAAATATAATGTGTACCTTTCAACTGCCCACTACATAATGGATTACTGACAGATAGTAATCTATTGTCTAAATAATCACTGACATTGCATACAACATACACTTTACAAACAAGTTTTTTGTAAATCATTTGATATAGCAGCAGCTGGTAAAGTACGCGATATAACCACTTAAAAACTTAATCGAACCACGCTAAATAAACGGGAATGTAAGTGTTCAATGAAAAACAAGAGTTCACACTGTTACAACAACAAAGCACTGGGCTCGCCTGTCCAGTAATGTACATTCTAACAGTTGTGACTTGAGAATAATTGTTTAGAATTCGTGAAAAGTCACGAAAATTATGACCCTTCTGAAACTGGACGTTTTCTTGTCTTTAGACAATATCTATAAGGTCCTAATAGCTCTCGACTTGGACTTCCGCGAGAGATAAAGAGCCGAAACCTGTTTTTACTCTGAGTAGAGCTGCTTAACAAAAATTTTCGGAACTACTAAATTGCTATGAAAAATAACCCAAAATTCCTTTCATTAAGACTCGAGTGAAACTTTACAGTAATTTACATGTGTAATGTTGAATTGCTTTGTAAGAAATATTCTTTTTACTGCCAATAAACATTAAGACGCGCAGTAGTCAGTGTAGTGAAATGTTCATATTGTGTACACACATGTTTATGTTGGTGAACACATAGAATTAAAGATTCAACTCACTCAAAAATCTTATCAAGCTGATCTCGTTCAGACTCTCCGGGGAAAAGGGCTCTCTTCTTGAAAAGTTCAGCAAAGATACACCCAACAGACCACAAATCAACCGGACTACCGTAAGGACACCCGAGCAATACTTCAGGAGAGCGATACCATAATGTTACCACCTGTTGAACGCACACGAAATGAAACCATTTAGCTCTCAAAATACATGTCAAAACACAGCACCTAAGTACATATTTCATGTGGAGCACCTACCACACTTGTTAGTCTCATAGTAAAGTCGTAGATTTTTGCGAGCCCAAAGTCAGCTAATTTCACCTTTCCAGTTCTTGAAATCAGCAGGTTTTGAGGCTTCAAGTCTCTGTGAACAATTCGCTGACTATGCAAGAAATCTACTCCACAGAGAATTTGAAAAAGAATATCCTGCCAAACAAAAAAATGATTACAATTTGTCAAAACATACAGCATAATAAAGGTGTACACTGCACACATATGACGTTAATAAACTGTCGAGTATAATACATACGCAGATGCATACAGAGGTTTAACATAGACTATGCCTTACCTTGATTTTAATTGAGGTAAGTTCATCTTTACACGTTTGAATATACTTTAGTAGGTCCATTTCAACAAATTCAAAAACTAGAAACAGGAGAAAGCTTTGTTCATTTCCTTGCCTTGGTCCATGACAAACATCTAAGAAACGAACTATATTTGGATGCTGAAATCTCTCCAACTGACGAACCAGTGCGATTTCTCTCAGGATGGAAACAGGCACTCCATCTTCGTTGAGAGGAATACGCACCTTCTTCAAGGCTACGAAATCATCTGGATTATTAATGTCTTTGGCTTTGTATACCGTCCCATAGGCTCCTGCAATTCAAAATCTTCATTAGCTCATAATTTCCAAACCCTAATTCCACTTAAATTCCAAAATTATTTCCGTTCCCAAATACTGGAAAGCTTTAGTTCAAAACTACACAGTAGCTCTAAATACTGCGACAGTGATTATCCCCTTGTATACCTTTACTTAACAAAGAAAGAAAGTTTTAACCATGCGCTTTCTCTTTATGAAATTTTGAGACATGTTATTACACCGGAAATGAAGAAGCCATGACATACTAATGTATGGAAACGATTTATTTGGTCATTTATTTGGTCATTTAAACATGAACATTGAATTTTACAAATTTTGTCCTAATTACCATTCCCGATGACGGTCTCTTCCTTATAAACTGACGCATGTGGGGGTGTAAAAGTGGGCAAGTCAGAATGTAACTCCGTTCTCATAGTCTCGTCCAACGATGAAGATGCACTGGACATAGGGGACGAGCACTCCAATTTGTTCACACCGTGTTTTTTCGCTCCAATGGTTCACCGAACCGAATGGCAACCAAATCTTTGACAAGACTCACTCAATTTCTAGTTCTTTTAGTCCACATCCACATTTCTACCACTTCAATCTCGTCACTTCTTTTGGCAGTGTCGATCTTCTCTTGCATCCGCCTTCAAATACTTTCTCCCGTCGCGACAAGTCTCTTCACTCTCTCAGTCTAGTAAAACACAAAAACGAACTTCCGTAAGTTAAAAATGACAAATTTTATTGTAAATCAAGTTCAAAGTTACAAAGTCAAGTCTAAGTATTAGACGAACAAAAAATGACTAGCTAGCAAAACTTTTGACATAGGTCAACAATGTAGCCGCCCTAATCTCAGACTGATTGGAGACAATCTTGTTCCATCGACTGTTTCTGACTCCAGTCTGCCTTGCGAAGATGTTTGATGGCAGACACTTTCCAAAAGAATGAAGACAAAAGGGAACCATTGCCTTGCCAGTTGCCACAAGTTCATCTCCATCTCCACAAAGTGAACTTTCAACTGAATCAGCCATAGCAAAGCAAGTAACACGCGGTATGCTGTTCAAACTTCCTTCTCATTCTATTCTAATATAAATAATCTCAGAATTATATAAGAATATCGTCAAAATGATTTAAGTCAGTTTCAGAAAACTTTAACCATCATTAGGAGCACCTTAGTTAACAATTCAACCATGCAAACAAACTATTAACTACAAAATTGCTCCAGTAACTTTGGTTTTACCAGGTATGGCCGTCTGGAGAAAATCATAACATGAAAATCATTCGTTCCGTTCCATGATTTTGTCCAGACAACTTATAGAGCATTTCTATGTTATGGAAATTGTCCTACACGACATGTCTATAAATTATGTAACTGTGTGTATGAATTCATAATCAAAAAGCGCATTGAAAAACATCAAGGAAGGACGAGAATGCGTAAAGCAAAGAAAATACACAAAGTGAAGAATAAGATACATTCAGAAATAGCGGACCACACTGGATTTGGTTCAGTTTTTATAGAGCATAATATTATATACAGAAAGAGCGTACACGTTAAAACTACATGGCATACCTTAAGAATTGTATACAAAAGAAATTCCTGAGCTAAAAGGCAGACTCACTAACTGACCGGGAAGATCAGTAAACTGGCATTATCATAAGGTTTATTATGGAGTGGTTCACGACCATTTCTATCTCTGTTAATACAATGGAGCTTAAGTTGTATTGTATTTGTGCACGTATTATAGTTACAGATAGATAGCATAGTATAAGTAGAGGGAAGATTTCTAATCTAAAATATCTCGGCTCCGTCTTCTTCCACCACCCGTTCAGTGAACCTCGCATTATACAACTCTATAGCAGCAGCCATCACAAAGATTTGGGAAACTGAATCCATCAGCATCCTGCAATGTCTTCAACTTTAAAGCTAACGAAAAGAGGAAAAAGCCAACTTTATATTACACAATACGACTATATGAAACACTCGCATTCACATCAACGTAATGTAAATGTAACGTCAACTCACATGCACCGTTCCTAGTCCATTACTTCACTTACCTACAAATACTCAAATACTTTACATGCAACGCACCATGATCTAACAATCTTCTATTCTTCCCTCAACTCCTACCTATTACTATACTACTAATAATAATGAAAATAATAAAATCTAAAGCATCCATTCACTTATTCTCTTTAACTTTATCTACACGAACTACCAATACGTAGCTCTGCCCACCGAAAAGGCATGCCATACATTATACATATTTCCCTCAAACTAAATCAACATTTACTTTGTCCAGTCCCTGGAAAGATTATCTTGCTTACTTAACTCATTGTATTGTAAGAGATGAAACCCTCAACCACACACTAACAATGACAACTACAGTATAAACAGGTACTTACACAGACACACACAAAAGTACATTACTTTTTAACCGTACTAGAACAGAATCCAAAGAGATTCCACGTTATTTGCCTTTGGCTACCATATACGGCTTTGCGGGCAAAGAACTTTAATTTTCAAGCGGATAAGCCACCTTCGTTTGCAGCTGAAAGTTGGATAATATGTGGTAGGTTATAGAGGAATATAGAGTAAAGTTTAAAGTGTGCAACTCCAAGTACTCGATATACAACATGTGTATAATATTTTTATTGTGTTTTAAGACAATGAACGACATTATTCTTCGAATACGAGTATAGATAGTCACACAAAATATATAAATAATAAATAAACTCAATTATCAGAGTTAAATCTGTGGCACGTCTTTGGTTTTAGTGCAAATGCCGCTTTTAAATGACGGTGCAAGGTTGATGTACCTTTTGCCATACTATCTGGATCATATTATCAAACTAAAATGAAGACACAGTAGACTTGAAAAGTTGACACACAATTTCAACACAGACATTCACGTGTTTAGTTTAGTAAAGATATGCAAAAGGGGAAACATACCTTTGCACCAGCTTTGAAGCAAAGCCGCTGTAATTTGCATGCATGTGGACTATATTACTATATACCTCTTTGTCCAGTTTACAAAAAGTTCAGTGCCAAAGATTCTTTGGTTCAGTGCTAGTGTAAATAAAAGCCATTAATTAGTAATTGGCTGGTGACAATGACAACAGGGCAGGGTTAGGATAGGAATGTACTTTGATTTCAACAAATCAGAATATGAAAAGCGACTTCCTAGAAAGACTTTCACGAACGATAAGGACTAAATTTATGGGGTAGGGACCCTTCACACGCAAAAAACTCACCACCGCTTTTACCTACAATCGTAAATATTAAGTACCAACAATAACTACATAACATTCTATATATGCGTGTACGCAAATGGAAATAATTATAATAGCTATATCTGAATTGCTACTTTGCTAGCACAAACTATGTACACACATGTGTTGTGAAGTAATAATATTTCTATCATTATTTTTATAGTCTACCTTCACAAAGATTACAATTATATTCAAACAATAATGAATTGTACTTTGGTCAATTACACACAAAGTAGTAAAATTGGAAAAGTTGACCTTCGTTATTCCTCACATGAACTTTCTACCAACAATGTATGGACCTGTTTCCCTTAACTCACACGTACACTATCCCTGGACTTAATCCATGGGAGTACCCACTAGCCACATGCACTAGTATTATTGGAAATGGACACATCATTAAAGTTATCATAAAACACTTAGAACAACATAGGTAATAATGAGTGTATATGTATAATGTATATACAGGGTAAACTACCCTGGTAAAAGTTTGAATGAGAGAGCAACCACATGCAAGGGTAGAAAAACTCATTTTAATACATTTTAATGCTTGGCAGCTTTTTCGTGTGTTGTGTGTCTATGTAAATCGTAAATTCTGAAATATGACTTGTTTGTAAGAACTAAAACTATTCACGGGCAATAATATTATTATGTGCCATTGGATTCCAATTTCTCCGTAACTAAAATTCTTGTTATTAAGCCACCCTGTACTTATACAGCCACAGATAGTTATTATTGTTATCGTAGTGGCAAAAGAACAATTTTTAGGACCCTTGCTGAGCATGAGCTGACCACATCAAATAAAGAGTATTTAGCTGTAGACATACCACAGTAGCATCCAACCATCGTACAAAATACACAATAGTCACTTCACTAGTACACATAAAATTCTTATATTATCAGTAAAACTACGACTGCATTGCTATTGCTATTATAGTCTATTCAAAATCAGTCCATGACCGTCTCCGTGACTGTGACACAAAACCTTTCATAACTGCTTTAGCGAGAGTATAAAATATTAAAACTAACTACTTCTGATACAATACAAATATTTTATAATGTCTTCAGTGTGTTTCCGCGTGCATACCTACACTCACTCAGATTTTCCACTAAATCCTTCATAGTTAGTAGAATGTACAATTACCAACAAGGGATGAGAATCTGAAAGCCTCTCTAACCGAAAAGAGTGCCGGTGCCGACATTCCTCAGCTTCACCCATTAAGTCAACACCATACCACCACAACAAAACAACCACCACCTACTTTACTAACAGAGTTTCGTATATTCCATCTCTAATTTCCCTGTATATGCAACCAACAACCAAACACATACATGCAACAAGTGGTTACTTGTGTGATGATGGTTCTTAGCTTATTGCCTTAGAAAAACTGCGTGTATGAACATACATATGAAAAGAAACAAAAGATCATGCATTACCTACTCCAACAATGCCCCGATGAGAAAAGCTCTGGTAAGATTGCTAAGTGAGAAGCTTGCTACGCAATAATTTCAAAGCATAGACGGTAATGCAGACGATAAAACATTTCATACGAGTTTTATGTCATCCGTCCACTTAGAAAATCCTTAATAATTTATATGTTACTACCTGTGCAAATAAAAGGATATACATACATACGTGTACTGTACATTACTCACACAATAACACATATACAGTAGCTACAGGAAAACATAGTCACATACACAGTAAAGAAGGGATGTTGAAAACTAAACTGCGTTGCTTAGCTGAAGGCAAGCACAGTTGCTGCAGACACACTCACACATTAAAATCATCAAGTGAGACCACATCAGACAGTTATGGAGAAAGTCCTTTAGAACAAACTGCCATTAAATTGAGAAACCTCAGTTAGATAGAAGTAGTTAGTTACTACAACAGCACTTAAGATTCTCTATCTCAGTTCTACGCTAAACTAAATGCCATATCTGCGATTCATGAGAACTCAAGTCTGCTTCAATGTTGCAGACATGATAGACACCATGTTCAATTATATGAAACCAATGTAAGTTATACGTAACCATTCAGCGTACCCCACAATAGTGTATGCAATGCCAAAACATTTACATGCACTTATGTGCGTAGGCAGAAAAATGTATTTTTATGTTGTCATTACGAAATACACTCAGATAAAAATAGTTACAAATAAGTACAATGTACAGCAACAATATTTTTACATGTCATGCAATCAGTTTCGTCCCTAGATTGTAGATTTGGTATAAGCAATCAAATGCGTAATTCTTATAATAAGTCAGAGATATAAAAATAAATATACGCAAGTTTATAAAAAATGAGAGTTAAACTTACAATTTAGCTTTGTGTATTTACATAATATACACTTTTGCCAAAATGAGTTTTGAACTGATGCAGCACATTAGAATACAAGAACATGATACACTTTGTAATCAACGTAATCGGTGGTTGAGGCAATCTGAACACATTTGAACAAAACACAGAACTTTTATATAAAGCGAGGATCACATACTAAAATCTTGGACACTCCGACCTAACTCACTCCCGTAAATCTGAAAGACTGAAAGAATACTACAAGACGAGGACTGTGAAGAAAGACGTTTGTATAAATTAAGCTGCCCGTTACACTCTGGTTGAGAAAATGTTCGTTAGAACTAAGACACACTGATGAAGTCACACCAATGCTAGAATTTCACTGTGAACACAATCGGTGAGTTATTAAAGAAAAAGAATCAATAGATCCACAAGACTTAAGTCAAGCTCATTGTCATTGTCACCATTAAGTTTGGAAATGTTTTCTCCACTCAATATTTGAACACAAACTTGAACAATGTGGTTAAAGCCAATATTTGTACTGAAATTAAAGGTTCTACTACTAAAACCATCGGCTTAGCTAATTACATTAGCTAAATATTATACAAGTTTACATTACACCGTAATTCTTGTGAGCTGTGCTTGTACTTGCTGTGTACACTGTCTGTGTTTAGCTTACATTATTTGTACTTGAAGAGAGATGAGCAAAAATCTTATTATACTTCAGACTGGCTCATTTGACCCACAAGAATTCATTCATAACGAACCGAGTCTTAAAATCAAAGAAATCTAATGAGACTCTGTTTCCCACTCAATATCAAATATTGGCTGACTGATATGAGTCAATGAACGAATGACAAAGTTAGTAATAATCATTGGAGTTATTGTAGTACAATTGCAGTTGTAGAAATGTACTTGTTCATTCCTTGAAGCAGAGCATTGACTACAAAAGCTCCTTCCAACACCAACTCTAGCGACCGACTGACACATAGACATGCAGCACCGACATACACCAACTGTCCAACTCTGCCAACAAGTACACTGTTTATATTCACGTATCGTATCACTATAATATTATCTTTGCATTGTTAGCAATGAGCAACCAAGTAAACGCTGTAATATGCATACATATATGCCTATGGCCTATAGTATCCCTCCCTGTGTAATGTGCCTTGTAGTCAATGTATGTACATAGATACTTTAGATACCTATGTATTAAACAAGCAGAATGATAGCAGTGTGTTTTCCTCTTACTTACTTAAGTATGTATATAAAGAGGATAAGAACCAATCCCACTATAAAAATCCAACATACCTATACAGACAGACTAAGACTATTTACACATACACACACATGCACACATAATAACCGGCTCCCCTACCGTATCCTATGTTACACTATGTTACAGAGCTCTGCTATAAAAATCAACTGCATTTTACTTTACACAAGACTGACGAGAGAGAATTCTAAAAGCACATTATTACATTTCACATTACTACCAGCAATTCAACTTTCAACTTCAACCACTACGTTTTATCCTACACTTTTGCTATATTACTATGATTATGAGTTCACTTAGACTTACGCAGTGGTGGTAGCCGTTAGTAAACTTTGTCTTTATTTCCCATATCAAATAATATAAGAGTTCACTTATTGTCAGTGAATTTGATAAAAGCAACAAGGTAAAGTATGCGATCTCTAATGCAATGCAATGTAACGTAATTCACCCTCGTTCCTCTTTCTCTCTCTCACTCGTTATTAGACACTCTCCCAAGTACTCTGTGTGAGGAAATGTTGTTGATCTGATCCTGATTTGATCTGCTTAGTTACTGAGCATACCCTACTAACAAAATATATCGAACATGCAAGCTGAACCATGATCCTAGGAAACTCTGGGGTCTATTTCGTTATTTGTTATCTTCACACAGGGTATCTATTGAAGGAGAGACCTTTAGAGTCGCTGCATGTTGGTGTAATCCTACGTATACACGGCTTATCAGGTAGTCCTGGTCTGACTGACTATGTTGATGTAAAAATGTGAAGGCATCGTATCATGTGTATGTTCCAGAGCATGGCTTGTATTGCAATGCGCACAGACAGAAAGAATGAATAATGTTGAAAGGAGTTTCGGCAGAGAGGCATAAGGAAATTCATGAAGACAGAAAAGGAACAAAAGCTCAAAGGGCAAGGCGGATAAAGCAGGCAAACTGCGTAGGTCACACAACTCATATACCCATGCAACATAGCACATAGCAGTGTTGGTAATGGCAATGGCACTGGTACTGGTAGGACACTAGTTGAAACTTGTAAGTACAACTTCAATACAAAATCATGGCATTGAAAGCTGCTGAAGATATCGACAAATAGTTAGTTATGGTATTGTGAGGATGTATAGAGAAGGGAAATAGCCCAACTAATTCTTCTAGTGTGCCGAAACCGAGGAGCGACCGACACACGGACAGATACATACAAAAATCTTTCTGCTTGTGTCTATGTATGCTGCGTTGTGTATGATTTTGCGTTGTGCCATGTCAGAGCTACGGAAAACAACAAGCTGCACAAACCAAAGAATGAATGGGTCGAAGAAGATTTCAACCTCATATTCAATATGTCAAAGTCATCGTCGTCTTTCAGGGAAGTCCCCACCGCCTTTACGATAACCTACATACTTCCCTACACAGGATAAAATATTGTGTACACACAACAACACAAAAACTATAAGCAACTGCAGCCGTGCAGCAAAAGCACTGTACAAGAACTTCTACGAGAACCCACATTATCTAATACACTGCAGGATGGGTACCAGTATACTTGGTACATACAGTAGGCACAGCAAACAGTCAAAGTGTAGAGAAAATCTGTTCGAACTGAAAGATGTCCTTATAATATATTGTGTTACTAGTTAGAATATAAATACTATGAGTATTTAAATTCTTTGGAATACCTCCACACTTTTGAAAGGTGTACCTACTGCTGTTAGTGTGCAGTGGGAATGCGAATGGATGGCAGTTAATACAAGAGAATTATTATTACCACCATAATAATAAATGTACGGGCTAACTAAACAAGAATTCACCATAGCCATTAGACATGCACCACGAGTAGCATAACGCGGAACGATTGCCATTAGCCAGCTATGTATTTTAAATACTTTTAGGCCTAAATCCATCGTCATTCCATTGAACAGCAAACATCGACCGAAATTGAATATTATAAAAAATTTCACTGATAAAAAACAGACACATGATAGAAGGAAACACAAGCACATCACTGCATGTACACAAAACTAGGCTCCTCAACTCAACTACATATCTTTTGAAGTCCTCAGAAGGAAAAAGGTGAGAATGAGAAAATCATAAAAGTATATTTATTATTATTACCTCTCTATGTGTGTGTGAGACAGAGGAAGAGATTTGGACAACTAAAGCCTCCTCTCATCATCCCAACTAAAAACTTTAGCAGCCAACTTAAAATCTCAAGTAAAAAGGTGTCTTGCCGAGTTCCCAAGCACACTTTTTGCAAGTAACGTTTCTAGTGTGCCTGGCCTACCTATTGTACATGTAGCCACCAAATATTCTCCTCATCCTGCCTACCACTAATACAAAGAATACATATTATAGGGATGGATATGGGGAATACGCCACTGCCGCTGTATGTAAAAACTAACGTCACGTCTGCCTGTCGGTAAATAACCCTCTTTCTTACTTGTCCATTACAATATACATTGCATCTTATCCTTCACACAGTCTCTCTGTAGGCAGGCGTCATTTTACTCACTTTAACTAATTCCGCTTTGATAGAATCAGCCTTTTCACTAATCAGCCATCTTCCAATAATTACAAATCATATTTCTAACAAGAACTCAATAGAAAAACTCCATTGTACACATATTGTAGGCCGATATTGAATTTCAACTGCGTTCTGTTGATCTACAGCCATACACATGCATAAATGTATGTACATTATTGACAGTGAAAACGATTGCGCTTATTACGTCGTACAATACTGAACTCGAGTGAACTCCACGTGTAAAGCTTAGTGTTAGCCTGGGAGCTAAAGTTTCCTTCCGGAGCTGCTGCGATAAGATATGATCTAAATCCAATCCCATTCAATCTAATAGAATTCAACGAGAGAATTTCCATACAAAAAGTTCTGTCGAAACCCTACACAACACAATGAGTACTAATGCCAAGAATTTGGCGTACAGGTATTTTATTAGCTCCTTAAATCATCTCATATAACACACAACTGATACCACTACAACAACTACAAATGAAATTCAAAAGATTCTTGCTAACTAACAAGCAATGGAATGGACTTCAAGCTTCGGTTTTCTTCATTCACACACCACCGTGCCATATTGTACAGTAAATCATGTGCAGAGAGTACATAGCCTACAGAACAATAATATACAACAAAATGCAAACAAATTTTATCGTACATGTATTTGCAATACAAGATGTGTAGCACAAACGTATAGGAAACTCACAAGCAAAAAATACACAAAAGAAGTATCAATCCACTAACTTAGATATGTGTCCAGTAGTAGCATTAGCATTTGACACGTATATCATTCGACTAACTGACATATGAGTTGGTTTTATGCTGTCTTGTTTTTGTTAATGTGAACGTACATTCTCTTGTATGTGTCCTTCCAGCATCCATTTCTTTCAATGAATGGGCCAATACAATAAATTCCAACCCATCCATATCTGTACCTTAGTACCTAGTGTATACAAGGTATACACACATACACAGTAAAAGTGAACCAAACCTGCGTATACCAAGCAAGGAAAGGAGCCAGTCTGTTATCCGTATACATGCAATAAAATAAGTTTATCTATGTTTCTACTACACAAAATACATAAGACAACACTCACACAACTACATGTCCAGGTGAGTTGTATGATGGAGACGTATATAATGGACATATAATAGATATTGGATTCATTGTGAAAACTATATAGCCCGGTCTGTTGGTCTGCACTGTCTGGACACAGAAACATTTGGGATTTTTTGTCAAAGTTTGGGTTAGCTCTAGACTGAAGTGGAGCTCATAGGAAACACACACATAGAGCATAGGATAAAATACAGAGACAGAGAGTGTTATAGGTGGTGATTGTGATTGTATTGTAAGTTTGCATTGCATTGGTTTGGTTTGCAGAGAGAAAAACAAGACGCTCGACACAGAACAGAGAGCGCATAAACACACATGTGTTTCTAGGTGCAATGCAAGAAGGAGCTCATTCCCATTGGATTGCACAGAGGTATTCAATGGATTCAGGTCTAAAAGTATCGTATATATGCCAGATGCTCATCTCTTCACTTCACTTCAGTAGTCACTTTGTTGAATTTAATACTTTAGCCAGCAGAAACGAACCCATCTCTCCTTATTCTAGAGAAACAGACAGGATCTGGACACACCTGTCCTGTCCCTCTGGTTTTGCTGGCAAAGGCAAACGAAAACGAAGAACAAGCTGTTGTTGGTCTGTGCATTGTCCTCTGTGACGATGAATCTTTTCCTCTACATAAACCAGCCAGAATAATAATAATAATAATACCGGTATTACAGAGCTATAGCAAAAAGAAAGCATCACATCGAAATAGAGACAGCCAAGGTAACTAACTAACAATAACTCATACATTCTATACTTCATCTGCTCAATCTTATACAATATTTACACATCCCATCGCACTCTCCAAGCTGCTTTATCAACTATCAACCAACTCAGGTCGTCGTAGGTCTTCACGGAACATTCAACCACAAAACTACTAAACCAACAACAATAACAAAGAAATCTATTACAATATTCTCATAGTTATTATACTCTTATAATGGTCAACATACATATTGCATTAAGAGCTTCAGAAATATTTCCATTACAATATTACTTTTATATTGCCACTCAAAGCTACTCGTATGCAAACAATTCTGCTATGTATATAGTCGACCATAGTGCATAAATATTTCTGCCATGTAACAATCCTTGTTATGATGTGCTACGATGATAAATTCTAAGCTTGTGGCAGTCCAAGCAACAGAACAGCTAATTACACCCGTGATGATGAGACTCACACTGCGATGACAATAATGACATTTAATTTATGTTGTAATGCATTTTAATTCATTCAACTATTCCTCACATTTCACTACAAGCGTCACTCTTTACTAAAATAAGAATATTTTAAACGAGTTCCTTGCACTGAACGCTTTCTGCTTTCCATGTTTCAAGTGTGTTACACATTTATTTTATTCTTTAGGGTGTTTTTAAATCACTTTGTGCAATTTCCATCAACATAGTAAAACTAGAAGCAAAAGTGTTAATAGAATACGTGTAGGTAACTACGTAATAATTACATTTGAGATTTTCAGTGAGACTGTTGATGATTTGGAGAAGCAGTCACAACCATGGAGTAAACGTTCCTCCTCCTCCGTTTCAAATGTTACCCTTAACAAGTCAAGTAGAAATGAATCTCCATGATCTCGACAACTGTTGAGAGAGTTACATGCTACACGCATACAGCTACAGCCCTGGAGATTAATTCTGGAAAGGAGACTAATCCATTCAAGAATATAATGTAACCAGAAGAAGATGATGGTGCATCGTTAAAACACTGTTGCAGAGTGAAGCTTTTAATTTCAATGAGCGTCAATTTAAAGTCTGTCCATTACTGTATCATTTAAGCCTCATGATGTTACACATCCATACATCTGCTGAGGTACTTTGTTGCAGTATTCGTCCACTGGCTCTGTGGCTGCTGCTCCTGCTTGGCTAAACTTTATATTATTATATTACAAGAGTGCCTTGAGATAAAAAATTGAGGTTTGGCTTGTTTTTTAGATTTAATTGAAGTACATAATAGTGATGTATTATACACTTTATCTCTATGATGATATAATGTAAACTACCTATCTTAAATCTTAGCAGTCAACTACACTACGAGGAAGGGCCTAATTACGTCAACTAAATTTCGGGTGCAGTAATTCATACTCCCCACTAAACTCCAACAACCACTAACTAACACTATCTTCAAATCAAACCCTGATTCTTTTGCTCTGCAACTTCATACTCTCTATCTGTGTATTGTTAACAGTTAACAACATACTCCACATTCCAACCCGATTCTGTGCGTAGCCAATACTTTAATCTTGCAGGTACATAAAGTAGTACAGGGCATATCCCAGCACATATACTAATGTATCACTATCGATCAGCCTCGTGGAAGTAAGCAATAAACTCAATGGCAGGAGTACTTTATAGGAGCTGTGGAAATATTTGACTGGAAATAAATTGCAAACCTGAGAAATGTATTATGAATCATCATTCCTAATATTATCTACGATCTGTACCCAAGTAGATTTACAAGAACACGTACTACAGACTACAATATACCTCCATGTATTTTTCTCGTAATTTAGTTGTCAGTTCTCATCTCCCAATGAAATCAATTATTGTTTTATGATGAAAGCAACACAAAATTGTTGTAGCATACCTAATAGATCAAACTAAATTGCACGAAAAACAAGCATGCTAGAACAATAAAATTATGTAACGATTACAAACGTACTTGCACGATTAAAAATCTAAGAAATTGTAAGTTCAGGTAGGGAAACAAAGAAACAATTAAAAATAATTATCTCTTGTATCACTTAGGAGCACAGGCCACCCGATAATAGGGATTGTAAACGAATGCTTTACAACAAGAATTTCTTACTTACTTATTCTCAAGTAAATGCACACACAGTTTCCCAATAACCTGACACCCGTTCATGGAACATGTAATAAGTATTATCGGTTTAATCCTTTAACATAGACGTGGCACGCAACTTACAACATGGCCGTGCATGCTACTCTTCCATATTCTCAAACATTTTCTTTTGCAAACATCTTTGCACATGCACATATTATGTACGCAAATTCAGACACATTGCAATCTAACGCTATTTAGTATGCTCTACAGCTGCACTTTATAATATTCAAATGAGTTTATAATATATTTGTATAGGATTGATTACATTATCTTATCAATCAACCATATCGTGCGTAAAAGTTTTGTGCAAGGAAGGAATAAGGAAATCTGCGTCTTGACTTTCCTTTGTTACCTTCGGCTGCTCTTTCTTAAAGCAGGAAGAAACAAGCCAACAACCATCTGCGTGCAAAACGCTATAGCATGCTTATTTCTTACACATATCTGTATAAATTGTATACCTCCTTTTTATAATGCTCTTGAATCCTTTTTTCCGATCACACTTCTGACATTTTTGCCTTAGAAGGACAATAAAAGAGAATTTGTTGCGTGCTAAAAATAAAATAAAACCATCATAGACTTTCACTTTAACTTGAGAGTTCAAGTTCGATAAAAAGTGAATTTATATGAGTATATGCAGGAGTTAAGTAAAAAATCGTCTAATTGTATTGTACATAATAATGTGCAATCTGCAAAATACGCATTATATGATGTAAAATGTAATGGACTATGCAGTTTTTGCTGCATTCGGAATAATGGAGGCAACAGGAGAGAGAACCCACACCTACGTCAGATGTCAAGCTCCCGCAGTTTTACATGAAAAAGTGCACTGAAGTTCATTTATCAAATCATTGCCATGTAGATGTACATTAAAAGCACAACGTTGTAAAAGTGTTGTAGCAACATGAAGAAGAATGTTTCAAGTTCGCTTGCTTAGCCAAAAAATTGAGTGCAACTGTCTTTCCTCTTTTCCTTGAGTAATGAATTGCTTGTTGTTGCCCTTGCCTTGTGTGCAACATCTGCTCCTTGTTTGTTAGAAAACATTAATAGCAGACACTGCTCAGATTAATATCAGATCAAGAGACTATATATACCATAAATATTAATGATATGTTTCTGTTCTTCTGTTCCTACACACATTATATTACATGCATTGTCCTACACTCAGTCAGTCGTAATATATAATTATTGTCTGCTAGTGTCATCAACAGCTAATAGCGCATAGGCTTCTTCAGTCACGTACAATACAAGTTATTCTTTAGGCTGAAAACTTGAAAATGGCAAGCACAAGGAGTATTAACTTGGTTTTGATTGCGATACTCAATTTTTTCAAACTAACATCGTTATATTCTAAAGATAAGTCGATTTAATTATTCAAGTACGCCGACTACTCGCAACCACAACATACGGTCTTGATTCAACATTATTAGTCTCAAGATTTCCAGTTGCCCTTATGCTGGCGAGTAGTTTACATTAAAGAATAGCTGATTTAGATATTTCAGTGACTTGACCACTATACTGCTGCTTTTATATAACACACACGTATCTATATGCAATAGACAAAACGGCAAAAATAAAAATTGCAACCTAGGTGAATAGCAGACGGTGAAAATTATATGCTGATAGCTGACTAGATTCGATGCACCGTAATGGCCAAAACAAGAACAAAGTTTCGTTGTGCAACAACACAATTTTCATACATAAACACGAGCCGTGAGTGCTCTAACCATGCAATGTACCTACTAGAAGTATACCTACCTTACCTACAATACATGCCCAATCGCCATCACATATGGCCAGCATAATGTCACATTAACAACATTATCTATCTTTGTGTATCCCCTTCGTTTCGATAAGAATTTTTCACTTCTAAATTACAGCAAACTGAATACCAATGCTGTTTGGCTACTATCTGATAGCAATGAACATTTTGTACATGCAAAATCATAGAAATCCATCAAACCACATACATATCCTCAGTATAAACTCAATTACATTACATCCAGATTAATACGCAGGAGGCACGTAGTGCCGATATTGATATATAGAAAGAAAGATACGAATACAACACTCACAGTAAAGAAATACCTACTGAAGAAATCAGCTGAAGCTCAGACGAGTGTTACTGAGAGTTTTAGTAAAAGTCAAAGCCAGAGATGAGCATTTTATTAGCGCATATGGTGTATGTACACATACCTGTGTGTGCCCTGCACTTCTTGTTGGGTGCTTTCCATTGCCATTTACTGTACTTACCTGTCCACACCACAACCACCACCATACCACACTACGATAATATTCTCTTAAGCCATAAGCCGGTTCCTACTAAGAAACCAAACTAAATCACACACATAAAATGTGTGTACACATCTGTATATATTTCATAATATTTTCTAAAGCCTGTAGCAATTTTAAACCAACATATTATACGTAAATTACATATAGTCGTTTTACAAAACAATGAGAGACAGATGATCATCGCTAAAGACGAAGTTAAACGTGTGCATTCCTATATACCATCACTACCACCTTTAAATCTCTCAAGTGGCAGCAGCATTTCTATCAGAATAATCGTATGGAAGAATACACACTGAACAAGTAGCAACTAACACCGAGAAAACGACAAAATACTTACAGCAGACCTGGCGCTTATTATATTATTATTATGCAGTGAGCATTGCACAGAGCGTTATTTCATACATTAAACAAAGTAACACGAATTATTATTTACTTGGCTACAACCGGCCAAGCACCAAACTGCAAAATAAATTGCTGTGAGATGCACCAAAGAATAGTTTTTAACAATTACAGTGAACTGAATTGAAGTTCAGATCTTTCGTTTTGACTATGTTAATGAACGAAGAGAAAACAGCAGATGGTCACCTGGTCTTTCCTCTCTCCCTCTCTCTCTCTCTCAAACATACGCTAACTCAGAAATGTTGAACACATCAAAATCCATAGCAGGTATATAGGTATGTTGTTCTACACATATAATACGCACATTCATCTGTGTATCTTTCCACTTGTTTGTGGTGACTATATAGTGGGATAGGAGTTGTTCTGATCTCATCTGGTCCACGAAGGAGAAGATGTGAAATGCTTGTTAAAAGCAACCGGCAGAAGAAACAGAACTTCTCTTTCTGTGTTTTGTGTATGGTTAGCCATTTGAATTGTTGGTTACTCTGGTGGAAGAAGTGTACGCGTAATAAGCTGAGGCAAGCAACAAACAAGAGTTGAACTCGTGCTCGTGCCATGAACTTTGCTTCTAGACGGCATCAGGCAAGTGGACTAGACTGACTGGACTGGACCAACTGAGAACATAGCCACCCTTCTCATCGTCAGCAGCTCCATCAGACTCCACCGGCTACCTCATCTCATATGATGTGAAAAGAAAGAAAAGAACAGCAGCTCAAGGAGTCACCATTTGGCCACAAGGAAAAAACTGCACTTATTACACACCTGTCCATCATTTTTTTAGTGAAGGCACGTTCTGGATTTCTGTTGTCTCGTCCACTTCCACTCTTGCTCTTTTGCCATAGCTACATTACACACACAAGACACAAACGTAGGTGGGTATGGTAGGTATATACTATGCATACATGAGATGCAAATGGGATGAGGGTATGTTATGTGAAGGATAGCTCTTAGAAGTTTCTACAAGGAGAGTGAGAGAGTGAGAGGCACAGAAGAAGCTCTGAGCCAGGAGAATTAGAAGAAGCAGTGGCAGTGGCAGTAAAGAGATGGTTGGTGCTACAAAGTTAAAGACTACTTACATTTAGTTGATGTTAAGGTCAAGACAGAAGCAGACGCTGAGCCATGGGTAAAGCCGGTCTGCTCTGGCTCTGACCATCACTTTGACCGGCCCCATCCATTCCAAGATGATTATTACTAATATAAAGTCTGAAAAAGACTGACGATAGATACACTGCTTGCTTTGTTTTGTGGTGCCCAGAAATCGTAAAAGCCTTCTGTTGTCCTTTAATTTCCTCACCATCCATCCACATCTAGTTCAATTTAATTCAACAAAGCTTTGTTCTATGCTAATCCCAGAATACATTATGTGAAACTGACAAGAGTGTGTGTGTGTGTGTATGTGTGTGATGCCTATTCACCTGTGCACTCAGTGCGCACTAGAGGTTCACTTTCAAAGAACACGCTATCTGTAAACTACAGATAAATGTGCAAGTCCAGTCAACTTTTGTTTTTAACAAGAGCAGCATTCCTCCGAAATGCCCACCTACCTATCTCAAATGAACCTTCTGTTTTTTACCAGGATTCGAAGAAACATATGACCACTGTTTACCACTCAGCAGCGGTCTCTGGCCACATCACCCGCGCATAACGCCTTCGTAAACCATTTCTCAGGTATCTACGACTATTTCATACTAGTGTACATTTGAATCAGCTCAAAGTGATTCTTAATTGCAAAGTTGCTGCTTATGTGCATAGCATTGATGGGGAAAGCCCATAAACATGTTAATAATGCTCAATTACAATTACAATAGCCATTGTTAGTACACTAAGTATCTACACTTCATTTTACACAAATACACGCTTCACATACCACTACGACATCATGACTATGGGTCATGCGAGAGATACACTATACATGCAGCATGCATGCATGGTATGCACTATGTACGCATAATACCATACCTACGTACATATATAGTACACACATACGTAAGTGACAAACAAGTAACTGGCTAACTAAATGTAAGAAATGCTTTTGCTTCATTTATGCAAAAGTAGATACTTAGATGCATAAAATCAACAGATGAACCCACAAAGTTGTATTTGTTAACAGGCAAAATGTACATCAAACTAAGCGCCTATCTACTTACAAATGCCGATTTGGCATAGAATTCAAAGAATTATCATTCAAACTGATATGCATACTTGATTGAGCATAATATGTACGCCTATAGTTCATAGTGGTGAATGTACAACTACAAAGGAATCCAAGAATTGTTTACATTTTACTAGTTTTCAAATATTCTTGGCTCCTTCCAATATGCAATGAGTAAATATTCTTCCTATCTAAAATAATAATTATTTGTATTTTCCTACTCCTCCTATGCCACAGAATATGTAACAGGTCTGTGTAAATCCTCATACTTGCATGCTTATATTATAGTAATGAAGTACCTATGATAATACAAATGATAAGGAATATTGGGCAGTATCCTTTACATTTTTGTTGACATTTCAGCACAAACAATTTCCACATTCCATTTCGTCAATTTTGAGATAACATTTTCAGTCAAAACACAAAAACTAAATAATACTTCGCTGTAATGTAAGTATGAGCATATCAAACGGTAAACATTGTATGTCACATGAATTACATGTAAAATAGTGTAGTGGTTGAATCTGAATCGTATAATCTAAGACTTCCATTAACAACCTAAGTAGACAAGTTTTCAAAATGATATTTTATTGATGAATCTGTGCGTGTGTCCCAAGCAAAATATTGCTTGCTTGTAGCTGTGTACGATTCGTCAATAATTGATTTGATATTATCGCGTCAAAAGGATCGACCCGATAGTAATGTTTTGGATAATCAACGTGGTCTAACTGATGTAACCGCACCTTAAACAATCATAATGATTATTATGATGTTAGTATTTATTTGCATGTTGTATAGTATTCACCCGATTAAAATATTCTAACTTACGATGCGTAGTTCTTCTTGTAATGTGGAACACACACATACCTGACCAATCTTTTAATCTTCAGCGGCAATTTCTTGTGAGGAGCAATAAAAATTTGGCATTATCTCATCTTCCATGGATTTACACACGTTACACAAGTCAGAGGTTCAAACAGTTTTATGAACCATCAATTAATAATTGACTCAAAAGTTACAGCAAAAAGATTTAATTGCCAGTTGCAGTTAACGATCCTATCAGATTTTTTGCCTTATCGGATGATCGTGACAACCGAAATGCAATAAAATTTAAATTCCGTTGGATTTAGCTAATTACTGTATCAGCTTCACCGTCTGACAGTTAGCTACACAATATACATACTTCCAATAATCTGAGCAACAAGCTAATAACCAGTCATTTAATAACATAACTATCACTATCATCCTACACTACTCTGCTACACAAACAAACATACACAACGTAATAACAGCAACAGACACATTAATTCAAAAATTTTCCCACACCCTTCAAACATGCAATTCAGCTGCACTATTAAAAGACCCTCACCCGAATCTATCAAAACTGGGCCAAAAAGGGTCCAGCTAAATTCTAACCAAACCGGTTAGCAAATGCAAATCCACACTAAAATCCACACTTCTTTATATCCTATAGGTTTTAACACTAGCTCGCCCAATACCACCATCCAACAGTACTCCATATATAAATACACGTAACAAGTTACAGACAGCCTAGTATTTCTACTTCAGTCAACGTACAACGTACAAACACGCAACAAAAGAATAATATTTAATATTGCATTGTTTATCCACCTTGATTAAGTATAAACACATTATGGGGATGGGGAGACTGCTCCACTGCTAAAGTTAACAATTACACTCCGAACTGAAGACATGACTATACAAAAGAAAAGTGATCTTCAAGACATGTAAACGATGAAATGCAAAGGAAAAGTCACCAAAGCATAACCATTAAATGTTACCTTAACATATTATACGCATTATTAATGCGGTTTCGTACTACAGTACAGCCTCAGCTATACATGCATAGGACTCATACTTATAAATCATCTGAAACCTTTGCCATATAAACACAATGCTATGTAAAATACTCTGATGGTTTCTGCGGCTCAACTCCTTTGAATATCAAAGTTGGACATCACACACACTCAAATCCATTATTAAATTAAATACGCCTAGTAAGACAGGGGCAGGGACAACACACGGGAGATGACTATAATATTATAAACGTTAACCTGGTATGGCGTAGGATCAAGTACTGTGTTAATATTTCACCTTTTCATGTCTTGTTTATTTTCCCATGAATCGTTAGTAAGTATTTTTGTCATTCAAAATCCAAACACGCCAAGCCGCACGACAATGTAAATACTATATTGCCTTTGCAATAGTATGTCTACGTCAGTAAGAATCTTCAGTACAGCTATGCACAATAATTACATAACACGAAGCCAGGAGGGATAAACACAAAGACAAGACGACAACTACATAATGTAATCACGTCTGAAGACGATATTGTGGCAAGAGTAATGTACCTAATGTACTATTGTGGTTACTGCTTATTGCATCTTATAAACTACTAACATATAAAGCTACGCATTTATAAACATATAATGTACCACGACACGACGATATCATAATATCATACAAAAATGTAAAAGTAGCTCCTTATAATAAGCATACTAGAAAAATATGTAAAACATTTGGTTGTCAGTGTCACGTTAATAATAGGTGGAGAACCTTATAAATGCTTTCTTTACTATGTCATATTATTACTATTACTCAAACTCACACGCTTATACAGCCCCACCAAAAAATGAAATGTCAAACGACTAGCAAGGAGTATTGTAACACACTCACACGAAACAGCTCAACAAAAGTAAGCAAGCAAACGCTATTTCACCCCACTAAATAAACTTCCCCAATACATTTATGTATCAGCATTCGTGTCACATTACCACAAGCTAATAATCCTACTCCTTGTTATTTCACGCTTGACAAAGTAGTACTTCAACCAAAAACAGATACCTATACATACCTACCTAGTAATATCTAGTAACGTTGAATTCAGCAATACAATATTCCTACGTATTGTTAGTTCCGAATGCTACATACATTCAGTAGGTATTCTTTCAAAAAAATGATTTACAGTGAGAAAAGTATTACTTGGCGAAACTAAAGTGAAAGAATTAATTATTTGCATTATATTCCACATGCCATTTGCACAATAACGTATTACAGCGAGGCAAAATTTAATGTGAGACTATTGCACATGCCGTAGCTTTCCTAGTACTAGTAGCTGCATGGCAGTAAAATTAAATCAACTTTGCTATTTCACAGAAGAGAGCCTAAAAATAAAGATGCGATTTGATATTCGTGGGTATACTGAAAGGGAGGGTCACCCTAAAAGCTCATTCGACAATACAAGTGTAGTGTTAGGGAGTGTGTGGCAAGAAGGAACACACGGAATCCATTCAGATTATAAATATTATCTAAATTGCGTCGCACGAATGTTTAACGCAATAGCACCACACAATTTCTGTTTGTGTATTGCATGGGAATTTTTGTTTCCCATGCCATGCATTGCTCTGCACTACAATTCAGTCCCGGGACCCTCAACTCAAGTTTTTACAACCGAACCACTAGACTACTTATACGAGCGTACATAACACAACATCACAGATCACATCGTTTCACCATCGCCAACAACAAGGGTGAGAAACGAAGGGTCAATGCGATAAAATATGATACTGCTAACACACCGAATAGCATTTGCGTTGTGAAAGTGACATGCTGTACATAACAAAGCAGCGCTTATACTCTAACACAATCTCTTCGCATCACGAACCGAAAAGTCTTCTTGTTACGCTAGTAATTAAATGTCAAAACAAAGTCTAGAAAGCTGAACTAGACAGACAACGACTTAACAAAGTACAAAACAATATCTTGATTGCAATCATGTTTAATACACTGACAGTGACAATGATAAGTCGAGTATTCCCTCCAGGCATGCAAAACACAGCTCAAGGATTGCATAAATAGATGCTCAACCAACATTTAACAACAGTTAAAATCCTCACCAATAAAAATGCAATTAAACAAACTACTAGAACACGGTTAATCCTCTAACATTTTTATTTCGGCACAATTTAACCATTTAAACTCACAAAAGAAGACCATTACTACCAAGAACAAAAACTACCTAATCATTAATTATTATTATCTTCACGAGGGATTTAAAAAATCCAGAAACTACAAGCAGAATATAATAGGTAGACAGGTACAAGATGGAAGACACTTACTTATATAACAACCGCAGATACTTGTTGCATGCATGTACGGCATGTACCTACTATACTAACATTCTAATTGTAAGTGATTCGATTTGATATCAAAAGTACCTTCAGTAGTTAGTAACCTTTAGTCTAACTAACCATTTAATTTTTCTGCATAACACAAAACAGTTAGTTAGGTATATGAATTTCTCTTTATTTACTTAGGAAATACCGATTAGGCTAAAGTTAAAGTATCGGTTTCATTCGCTTCGCTTGATTTCCCCTGCGTAATAATATTATTCTTTGCTGAGTGACTTGGCTCATTGAAAAAATCTTCCTACTTGAAGAAAGCTTAATAGTCATCGTGTATCAAAACCACCGCAGGTTGAATTAGGTATCAATATTATAAGTGGTTGATGCATTACAAACTCATGCGATGTGAACATTGCTTTGCATACATTAACAACAGAATCTCATTCATTTCCACTTGTGCTTTCATCTCTAACACAATTCAAATTCAAACAAAGTCTTCCTGGTGCGACTCTCAACTCGACAGTCGCAACGATGTTGTGTGTATGGTGTATACCGAGGTAAAGCCTTTCACAACGGAGCTTTAAACAAATTGAGCATTCCAGCTTCCTCTTACAACTTATACTACATACTCAATGAAAGATTATGGGAAAATCGTTTATTACGTTACATGATGAAGGTTTGAAGACAAGTTTGCTTTTATGTACTTCTTGTATGTGAGTAAGGATTCAAGGATGGGCTATGGCTTATTTCATTACTCAAATTACAATCACAACCAACACTTACTACTACAGTACACACGAAAACGGGCATTCAACCATTAGAGACATTAGACATATGTAAATATTCTATCTACAAGAAGAAGATATCATAATCCTTTCGTGCAATTTCTAGGTGGTCCAACTCAACTCTTTTCCTTACAAGATAAGAAGAAAATCCCTGTTTCACATGGTTTTGTAATAACACGAATTCCTACGACATTACTATCTCGAGAAATAAGCATTTAACAATCACATACAGCTACAATATTCTCCATTTCACAAAAACTTGCATTTCCAGCTGGCATCTCTCTACAAAATAAGTTTGGGAAATATAATGTATAAGTACAGCAAGTTACAAAACGAGTACTTCAATCAATTTAAATTGAAACTGTATCATTACTGTAAATGGTAAATGTGAAGTGCATGCAAAAACAGAGTTAATTTTCCGATGATTCAATTGAATTCTCGAATTCATCATCAGATAAGAATTTCATTTCGTCAAGAATGGACTGAGAACAAGGCTGGAATTATCTTGTCATAGTTATTTTCCTTTGTTTTCTTACATAAGTAGTAAGGAAGGGGAATATCTTGGTTTCCAACCTCACAAAAAACGAAGACTAATGTGAATACGCGAAATTCATATGCAAAAAGTAGGACAGATGGAGAAGTAAAACTTGTAGGTACGCAATGTATCCCTTTCTCCCTTTCGTTCTTTGAATTACTTGTATTATGTATATATGATACCCACAACACATGAACACCTATTAACTATATACACGACATTATATAATCCTATACGACTTTCTTTAACTTGCATGCTCACAGCAGTACTTGCATTAACAAGTAACTAAGATGTACACCTTTGCCGTTAATGAGTCTGCGATTAACGGACATTAACACGCAAATGTCTAGTATATATCCACCTGGTCCAGTGACAGAATGTCAATGACAACACCAATGTCAGCATCACAGCTCAGCATATAGTGCCAAACAACATTATCCGGTCTGAGACTTGTATGTATCTATGAATCTCGTCTTGTGAATGTGAATCTACTCTCATTCCAATCTTATTACAAATAACAAATCAGCATAGAAATGATAGCTTTATTCACTGACGGCCCTACCTTAACATAAACAAATTCCTACTAGTTTTTCCATTTAGCATTTTTTACAATCTGATCAACCAAACAAAACCAGAATAATGAGCAATAGCATAGACATGCCAGCTAGGAAAACAACTACCAACTACTTTTCAAACGCTGCGTGCACACACACAGGGTAACAAGTTTCATTTAATTCTTTAGAGTATTACGTGTCAAAATACAACTAGCGTTCATACATCCTGCACCATACAGAGGATCTATTGAGCTATCAGAACATTTTCTACAAAAATATTTTGCAGATATGCGTCTAAATGTAAAGCAAATTCCATAACGCAAAGTTCAGTAGGTAAGTAGTAAGTAATAGTGAATCATACTCTAATCCAGTATAATTCATGCCAAAAATCCAAATCTAAGAATTCACTGTACTTCAGCAGATAATTAACAGCTTCGTACTTCATATTATACTTACTATGTAAACCAAGTACACATGACTCATAAGCTTGCAATTTCATCTTATTAATTAATACAACTTTTAGAAAGGTGTTTAGAAACACAATAACAATTAGAAGACATAATAATATTAGGTAAGTATTTTTATGTTCAAAGCTCGCTTTTATTAATATGTATATGAAAGCAATTTATAAAGAGATATTACACTCACTTGGCAGCAACCTCCACATACTGATTTCAGCATCAAAGACCACGTTAATAAGGATATTAAATATGGAATTTACGACACAAGCGTAGCGTAGAGTAACTATAACATACTATCATGAACTTCACGTGCTTGGGAAATTATTTGATAGTGGACAAGATTTAGAAAGGACCCCGTACATGCAGGTTGAATGGAAGAAGAAAGAATGAATATCCCTAAAACCTTGATTTTGCACCGTACATCCTTTTATTGCTGCTTTCACAGAGTTGTAATTCTCTCTAGTGACACAGCCTAGGTATAGCTGTATTATTCATTTGATCTCCAAGAACTGACTGATCCAGGAATGCAGTAATCCATGCATTATATTAATCGTGTCTCAATTAATTGCAATTCTTATGTAGTGTAATGTCTTACTAGGCTTCGCGACCCATTTTGCTTCGCAAAATGTAAAACTTCCTAACAAAGGTTTATTTTGAGGTGACAAAAGAAACAACATAATTATTACTTGCAATGAATGATCCTATTTTTATGTATGTCCAAAT